>JAQIXN010000970.1:0-24863 GCA_034698145.1 Proisotoma minuta | reverse complement strand
GCTAGGAGATTGAGGACATTAAGCCCGGAACTCGCAGTGAATTCGCTAAGTTATCACCGAAATTCCTCTGCGATACCATTATACGAATTCGTAGCGAAAGAGAGCGATATTGCCTGCTGGGTACTTATTCATCCATTCATTTGGACTTGATTCGCACAGATGAGAGAAAGTCTGGTTGGATGTAAGTACCTGGGCCATATTTCTGCCTTGAAAGACGAATTCATTTCCAACCTTTATCCTGGGCTTCAATATATTTTTGTATAGCTCAGGGCCATCAATTCCTAGCAGCTTTGCCACTCGCTCCCCTTCCTACACAAACCCACATCAAAAATATTCTAGGATTTTTTAATTATCATTTAAAAATAACTACAAACCGCAGTCCCTTCTTGTTCTGCTTGTTCTTCACGTCCCCGTTGCTTGAATTTTAATTCCCCCATGTGCATCACTGCTGCCGTAACTTTGTACACGTTGTCCTTCTCCCCCTGAGTAAAGCTCAGAATATCAAAGGCAGCCTGGAATAATAATTAGATGATACATGTCATTAATATACGCAGTTCGTCTCTTTAACACAGAATAAAAATTACATCCGTAGCAAGCATTTCTTCTGCATCGTCCACCCCGGCAATTGTTGTCTTCCCTTGCGATACGAAATGATAATCAAGGATGTTGTTGCTCAATAAGCACATGCCTAAAAAGGGAAATAGTTCCTTATGCAAAACCTTTTGCTTCAACTTTTCCGAGGAAGTTGTTGTTGTTACCTTTGAGCGTGTTGACTGCCCCCGACATCAGTTGGTAGAAGATGTGGTAAGATCGCTCCAAGGGCTGTTGGGAAATCACTCGGGCTTTCTCCAAAAGATCTGCAAACAAGAAGATTCACCCAAATGTCTAATCTATTTCCATAATTAAACAAAGTGTTTACATGTCTCGATATCTGCTCCAGCAAGTTTCCCCGTTGCCCCAAAATGGATTCGGATGAATTTACCCTTTTAATATGCAATAACAATTTAATAGTTGGGCTAATTAATATTTGGATTGTTTGAAATGGAAGCCTTACAAATCTCGAACTGTTATCATTCCGAACAGTTTTAGCATTTCCAAAACTGGAACAAAGATGTTAAAATTTTATTATTCCATGACTTTTCAGGAAAGAAAGCTACCTTTCCAAGACGGGATTGGTTTGAACGATTTGATCTTCAAGAGACCCCTAATTGTGTCAACAATTATCATGAAAGCACTAAGTGTTTAAATTTTAAATTCATCATTTTCAACCTTTTTGGAATCATCTTTTTTTCCTGTTGCGCCAACCACAGCAAAATATGCAATGACCTTTTTCGTATTTTCCGTCTTCCCCGCACCAGACTCTCCCCTTAAAGCCAATTAAATGCCCCAATTAAATTAATCATAATCATTTAAATCATTAAATCATCCGAGGTCTCATTAAAAAGAGGGCTGCTTGAATTTCCCACGGGATCATTGACCTTTCACTTTGTTTTGTAAACAAACAAAAGTGGGGTCAAAATTTAGACTGATTTTTTTTGTGTCCGCTCGTTGAATTTTTATTCACAATTCAAGAATTTTGGGGATTAAACTTACGTGATAAGCATCGACTGGTTCTCCTTATCTGAAACGTTTCAAAAGGAAGACAATTTTCATCTAGCCAGGTAAAAGTCATTAGAATTATTTTATTTGCAATTTGCCTTGAATAATCAGTTCAACATCAAAAATGTCAGTTTGTTAATAATTTTTACATCTGTTAAAAGAGTTCAGTAGTTCAGATTGAAGATATTCACGTCTGACATGACATCGTATCATGATAAGCATAAATATGAGCAAGGCAAGATGCCAATCCGTTTCTTCTCTTATTTGTGGAGAAATCATGTTTATTTGCGGTTTTGTGGTTTGGCTGGTTTAAATTTAGGACGAAATTGAAGCCATGTCATAAGTTAAGTTTATTCCGATCTGTTTCTCAACATGGCGTCTCTCATAAATCAGGACTCGATAGCCGATTCACGTGGACTTATTTTTAAAGGATCTTTTAGACTGCATTGTCATCAAAAGCTTGGGATTGCAATTTATAAAGATGTTATTTGGTTTAGGCAGAGATATTTACGAAATTAATAGATATTCTGCGTTAGTTGCGAACTTTTGCCAAATCCATTTATGGTCAGATTCGCATATTTCTGAGCGTAGAGTAAACGTCGAGGTAACAGATGTGTAGTAAATGTATCATCTTTATCCATTCATCTCATCTTTATGGCAGCGAGAAAAGTTTCACCCTTCTCACTCTAATACCATGTAGCTTCTTTTTAACTAAACTAATAATTTAAAGATAGACGATGTAAAAGAAATGTATGTGTTGGTGGATAAAATTAACGAAGGTTTTCTGGTTCTTTCTCACTCTTTACCACAATTTTGTTGAAAAACTGAAAATGGAAAATAATGATGGAGTACAAACATCCTCTCCTTTTCCGGATGGAATTTTGGTATTAAAACAGGAGAGTTTCGCATTCATAACTCGCATTTTACCAAATAGTGTCGTGAACTTGCTAAGAAATGGAAAGCATAATATTTAAACGAATTTTTTAAGATGATGTCGGTCACTAGTGTAAACGCTTGCCAAGAAATTTTTACTGACAGATAAGATTCTTTCTTAATGACACAGCTAGACAACCATATATGATATATCCTAAAGTTATGTTTAGTTTGTCTCCCAAATTCATCCTCAAAGTTTACAAAAAATTCTCAGTTTGACTAGAAAAACATGTCTTGTTGGAGAAGCCCAAAGTTTATTCAGGTACACACGAAAGAATAAACTTTCCACCTCGTCCTTATATGGAACTTTTAGAAAATAATGTTGATGGACAGCTGTGCTTGGGATCATTCTTGAGGTAAAAAAAAACTGCGTTTTAGCTAAGTGTCGTGTCATGTTAATGATAAGCCCCTACTTCCTCCCTTCTTCTTTCCGCAGCGTGATAAACGGCCATGCCAAAAATATGTCTGAAACTGTAGAGCTCATCAATTTTCTCCTCTTGAATAATAGCAGTTTTCCAAAGGCTCATTTTGCCCATGGAGCCGAAAATGTTGTGCGAGAGAAAGCATGCATATATATATATGGGTAAATGATGCAATGTGGAACAAAGAAAGAGTAAAAGAGCGACAACCACCTTGTATGTATACAGATACGCGATTACTGATCTGCGTCAACAAACTAGTGGTAAACAACCGGAAATATCTGTCTTTTGAGCCGAAAATATCAATCCCTATGTCATTGGGTTAATTGCAATGTTTTGAGTCAAATTGTGTTTATTCCATTGTGACCTGGAATGGTTCCAAGAAATTGCGGCTTGACAGGTACAAGCTCAACTTGATAAAATGAGTCACAACAGTCACAAGTAATTTACTTGTTGACTTTTCTCTTAGAACTAATTTGTAAAGCCTACTATCTAACAGTTTCCTTCAACTCCCGAGAGTTGATATTTTTTTAACCACGTCATTAACACACAAATTGGGGTCATAAACTGATAATGACAAATGTTACATACTTGTTAACATTTCGGTGTATGCTGAATCGCTGATGGCAAAGATGTGAGGAGGAACTTCATTGCGTCTTCTGCCCTTGTAGATTTGTATAACACGCTGTGTATAAATAGGGTAGCGTTTGTAGGGATTGATGGCAACGCAAAATAGGCCTGAGTAAGTCTGCAAGCAATCAAGGTGAAAGCTCACATGAATGAGAATGTGTCTCGCATTTTCATAGGCTCACTTACATAAATTAGCTTGGCGTAGTAGCGCTGCTTTAGATTGTGCAATACAGCAGCTTCGCTCAAATAAGTGAGGTCAGCCATGTCCTCCACTTTCTCAAATTTCGGAGGGTTGACTTGATTGACAAGGTCCTTTTTGAAGTTTTTATCCTATAATCAGAATGTTTTTATTATTTTCATTTTTGTCAATTGAATGTTATAAGATATGAATATATAAATATATATAGTACTTCGCCATTGACATGGACAGTGACCAAATCTCCTTTCTGTCCTTTGATTTCACCGATGACAAATCCTTCCTTGTCTTCGGGTACCCAACAAGCTTTTTTAGGGTCATACGGCTTCGTCTGGTCGATTCGTTTTTGTTCCAATGAAACAAAGAGATATTCTGTTGGGTCTGGGTCAGGCCTGCCATTTTATTGTTTTAAAAAATATGTTAATAATGATTTTTTTAAAAGTGAAAGTGAAGTTACCCATCGTATTTTCTCTCGAGTACCATCCTCACAGCTATGAATTCGCCAACGTTGTTCGCACTGGTTTTATGAATGAAGCAATAGGAAGAGCACAGAAAGAAAAGTCCTTCGAATTTAGCTTTCCTATAAATAAATATACAACAAATATTCACTCAGAATTTACATGTATTATGGAAATTATATCAAACTAAAGCCAAATGGTTTATGCATTACTTATGCAGGAAAGTGCACTAAAAAGAAGTCAAGTTATGAAATGTGATACACTTACACTCGAAAGCTGTTCTGGACTGAGTGGAAAAATGCTGCTGTGACTTTTTAAATGGTGTAATTCACCGAGATTCTTGAAAAATGACTCATTTTAGGTGAAGGGTGGAAAAGAGTAAAAAATCTCAAATGCGGTTACATGAATGTATAAACATGCAGTGGATTTTTATGGAATGGCTTGTTATTATTTAAGCTTAAGTCTCAATTTAAGACACTAACTTTATTCAAGTGTCTATTAAATTAATTATTTGCAACGTTATTTTATCTGTTAATTATATTAATTTACATTTTCTCACATTTTTATTTGAGCTTTGTTCAACATTTATTTTGTGTTGTTTTGTGTCTTCATAGTTCTAGGGTTCTTCATTTTAACTGGATTTCCAAATATGGAAAGGAAGAAGAATCTCAAACCTTTGAGACCAACATGCCCTCACATCTCTCGACTATCAAAGTCTTTTGGAAAAACGGTCATCTGTGCCCTGTGCGTCTGTGAACAGATTGAATGTGCTGTGGAATTGGAGTCTGTATCAGAAAATTTGCAAAACTCGTCTTCAACCCCCCCTCAATTCGAAGCTGTAACAATAAGAGAATTGGTGCATAATGTTCGTCTCATAAGTACTACCTTAGATGACGGCTTTGAGGACAGGGAGCAAGGGACATCCATTAAATGTCGTGTAATTGACATTCTTACAGGTTTTTTTTATTATTTAAAAATGCGTACAGTTTGTAGTTGCTCTAAAAATGCAAACTTGTGTTTTGTTCCAGGGCTTTTGAATATACCAAATGATGAGCTGGGACTGACGATTGCTGAGGGTATATAAATAAATAACTGCTTTGCGTGATTCTAAAAAAATTTACTGCTCATAACGTATCTATTCCATTTATGATTATGGCTTTTCGTTTCTGTAAAATGCATCACAGTAAAACATAAGTTCTATAGCCTTTTGGTCTGTTTTTCCTATTAAGTGGACTTTCTAAATCTATTTTTTTTAGTTGTAACAAAGATATGTGGAAAAATTGATGAACAACTTAGAGGATATTTGCTGGAGAAAATTGCAACTGTCCAGGTAATACAGTAGTAAAGCTAGAGATTTTTATTTGATTGACTATACAAATCGAATAATTTACTTGATACTTATGTACTAGATCCAGAAATCCGATAATTTGACTATTGGCTTTTTGGAAAGTTTACGTTTTGCCGTCGAGACAGAAGAGTGTCTTCTATTTGCATTTATCAATACACATGGTAAGTCACGCAAATTATGGAATCTGCTTTCTTGCAGCCAACTTGCAGGTTCACAACGTGGATCTAGTTTTAAATGTATGTTTTAAATTTAAGCCGTGTGGTTTGATTCAAAAGCAAATTTGCTCAAAAACTGCAATGTTCTTGTAATCTTTGCAATTTATAACCAGTCCAGCCATATATCCAAGACCACCTGGCGTTTGATTATGAAGGATTTATGTGATTTTGTAAATATCGAATGCCTCAAGGATAAGCGAGCTTTTTAACTGTTATACTTATGCTTATGCATATATAGTTTTTGCTTAGCCAACCTTCCATAACGTACGAAAATGAAAAGACACAAACCTATAGATTAATATCAAAGGTTTGATATTAAGTTTATTAATTTTATTATTCAATTTGAAACGCTGATCTAGTTTCAGGGAAAGTTTATCAAAATTGGTCAAAATTGGTGTGCTCAAAAACGGCTGCTAATTTTAACATTTTTCTAACATGTTTTATGCATGGAATAACATCAACCATGAAACATTAGTCCCAGATAAAAATTATTATAACCACTAAATACTATTTATTCAAATTTTCAGGACAGAAAATTCTGCCTCAACTGTTTCAAACTTTACGGTCTGTAACAAATCCTAAAAGCCGGACTGTTTGCAAAGAACTTAATTTTAGCCAAGTGTCTCAAAGTCAATTAAGCCAAAGCTTTTTTGAACCAATGTCAATGTCTGCTGGACGAGAAGAGAATCAGAAAATAGTCATTTCCATCTATTCCATTCTGGAACGAATTTTTCAGTGCAGCATCAAACAGAAAAATTTCAAAAATGGTTGTGAATTGTCAGAAATTGAAAATGAATTCATTGAACATTTGAGTGAGATCATGACGAATGCTCTGAGTTGCTTGAAAGAAATCCAATCTTTTAATGTTGCAGAGAAAGTTTTAGGTTTGCAAAATATCAACAATCGCTGAATCAATTAAATTATTAAACTATTTTTTTTAGAATTTGTATGCGTGCTTTGTTCCAGTCAAACCATCTTATGTAACTTGATCAAAAATTATGGCTATGAATTTTGCACGGCTTTGAAAAGAATGCTTTTGTGGAATAACTCACAGGTATATATTTTTATAAATTTGTCATATATGTAACTATTTCCAATTTGCTTGATGAGCAGAAAATAACAGTTCAAGTGATGATCAGAATTTTGGACACATTCGTGATTGGATTTAGAAATGACGCTAATTATATTCCTGAGCTAATTGCAATTTTGCTGAAAGTTGATTTGATTCATTCAATTTCTCAAATTATGGCCACGTCCGATCCAGAGCTATTTGGGTAACAAACGAAAAGTTTCAATTTATTCCAATTTTAGTATTTTTAGTTTGATTACACAATTGAATTTATAATTTATGCAGGCTGATACTCAATCTTCTCAACATTGTTTTTGAAATCCCACAACTGAGAAATCGATTGAGTGATGTGGTAGAGTCTGGACTTCGAGTCGCTTCAATTGTTATTGCCACGGATTATCATATTATTTCCAATGCTCTGGAATTTTTCTTGAGTGTTCTCGAAGATTTGTAAGTTAATTATTTGTTAGCAAATAGTAGTTTGTTTGAAATTTTTATAGATTGTATCATATTAACGTAGGGAAAGTGTACCGTTGTGCATTCAGCTTCAAATTATAACAGTGTACGGAAAATTGCCCGATTTCCTGAGTGCTAAAGAGTTGTTGGAATGGGGGAAATTGTTGAAATTTTGCAACAACTCGAATGTTCTTCATCAATTGAAGTTGTACTATGAAACAGCATTGAGATCACTGGAAGAAAATGTCAACAGTGTGTCTCATTTGAAGCTTTTGCTAACCATATCCCAAGCAGTGCTGCATTGGTAAAAAAATCTAAAAAAAAATACAAAAATGAAAATTTATTTTGCACTTGTTTTGATAGCAAGGATTCTAGTCAGAGTGTTGAATGTGAAGAGGCTGAAGAAATAGCCATCTTAAATGATTTGCAAAGAGCAAAATGCATTCCAACAATTATGGTAAAAATAATTCTGTACATTTCTATATAACCTTTATATATGTCTATATATTATAGGTTCTTGCAAAATGTTCTCAATCAGTTGAAGCTGGATAGGTATATCAAAACGCTACTCAAGCTAATTCTTCATTATCCACACGAATTACTTAATCTTCCTTCCAAAAACCCAAATGCGGCTTCCTCTGAAGAGAAATCTTTGTTCAACGTAGAATATGATGGAGAGTCAAAATCTGTATGCCTTGTCTCACACGACGTGTCATTTTTTGTGGGCAGTTTGTATGATGAAACTAATCTCTGGAGTCCTGGAACTGTCATGAGAATTTTGGCGTGGGTTCGTTCTAATATGGAATTGATGTGAGTTGAGTATTTGGTAACTTTCACTCTCACTCACCTGAATTTCCCTTGTTGTTTTTGATGAATTTCTCAAGTTGTTTACTTTTCTTCGTCAGAAAAAATAAATCTCTCTTTGACCTATGGAATCAAAACATTGCTCGTATAGTTGCTTATCGATTTGAAGACCATTTGCCATCTTTGCCTGCACTTTGGGGACCATGTAAGTGACGCTCGCTAAAATTGAGATATGCAACTTAAACATACATATGTACATATATTATTATTCTCAATTCTTAACATGCAGTATCTACTGGAGAAATGAATTATAAAGTGGATTTCTTGTCTCGAATCTTTGAGCGAACCAATTTGGACATGGGAAAATGGAACGAAACAATAAATTACAGCACTTCTGATATTTTAGCAGCCAAGTTGAATTCAGAAGCAGTTCTCACTTTCTACTACTTTTATTGCCTTTTCAATATGTACATGCTTTCACCATAACTTTTGAATTTATTCAAATACTAACTAACTATTTTTTTAAAAATAGGAGCGATCCTGATGGAATTATTGATGAAATATTGGAATCAAAATTTGCTGATTTGCTAAAGAGCATTTTGATTAATTACCCACACAATTCAATTTCAATTCAAGTTATCTGCACTTATTTCAAGATTGCATTATTAATTATCAGCCTAAATCCTTTTAGCAGCTTCGAGATATTGAAAGAACCATTTGAGGACTTTATCTACGCAACTGATTATTCGGATCTCGAACATATCATTACATTTTGTCCAAATGTTTTTGCTAAAATCATCACATGCGACTTGTTTCCGTTGGATTTTACTGTTCAACTGTTGGGGATTTGGTTCGAAAGGAACGAAGAAGAATTTAAACAATTTTTTCAAAGTGCTGATTTAAAGTCTGAATCAATAAGGAACCAGATAGTTGTACGTATACTAGTTTTTTTTTAATTATATTTTTACCTGATATTTTTAATATTTTTGCACAGGATATAATTGCCCGTGGATCACCGATGGCAAGTAATTTTATGGTTCAAGTTGCTATTCAGGGAAACATGACGCTGGAAACGGATGATGAGAAATGTCAACTAATACGACTTTTGGGCAAATTGCAACGAGCCAATAATGATGATGAGGAAGAAGAAGAAAATGGAGCATTGAAGAATTTGTCCAACATCATGGCTTTAACTCTCAATGATGATGACTTTTTTGCATCGAGTTTTCTTGACACTTTTCCAGTCGAAGTTTATAAAGATTTGACGAAATCTGTCATTTCTAATAATGCTCCTGAAAATGTGGATTTTAAATGTTTGCAGTTTTTGGGTAAATGCTTCGAAAATTTAGGGGATCGTTCAGGTACGCAATATTTCTTAAATTTAAAACTGCTTTGGAAAAATTTGTTTTCAGTGCTAAATATTTGCCTGGAAGATGAAAACTTTCTCCGATTCCTTAATGAGATGTTGGATTCTAAACGGCTTGTCTTAAATCGACTAGACGAAATGCATTGCAATAAATTATGCATTGCATATGAAATTGCGAGCAGACTATCGTTGGCAATTGAAAACTGCGGAGAAAGTTTAGAACAGGTACAGGAAAAATACCTAAATAACAAACGTGGAATATCCCAATAAGGCAATAAAGTATATATATTGTTTATAGAATTTGTATAGACCGATCTGGGAAATTAGCTCAGTTTGTACGATTTTGACATTGAGCCATGTTGCTCTGAATGATGCTGTTTTGAAATTTCTGACATTTTTACTGAAACAGGACTTGAAATCAGAGCTATTCAAGGTACAGAAATAAGACAATGTTATAATAAATAGCTACATGCTGTTTTTTTTCTTTTTTAAGATGAAAGAAAAAGAACCTCAATCGATTGGAAAATGTTTAACAAGCATCAAATTTGTTTCCCAGAGTCTTTTGCATACTGTAAGCCAACATCAATTTCAATTTTTTTTTTTTTGTTTTCTCTTTGACGTTTTATATTTATCGGCCGTGGTTTGTTTCAGAGTTTTAGAGAAAGCAGTCAAGTAGTGGTTTGGGATTTTTTGTACCAACTTTTCTGTTTTTACGATCGTTCTGCTGGACATTGTTTAAAGTCATACAATCTGGAATTTGATCCTTGGAATGTAATTATTTTGATTACTTCTGCTCTCCCTCATGTGCCACTTGTTTCACTTTCTCTTTCATTTTGGAATTTCATTTTGCAATGGACAAAACTTCTTTCAAAAAAGGTACATATATAAACAAGAGTCAAATGTATGTAATTCTGAACAATGCTACTTTAAAAGTAAAAAACATTTTTTTTCAGCCAAAATATTGCCGTCTGCCTAAAACAGATTATCAAGCTTTCTCAATTGGAGGAGCATTTGCAAATCTGCATCTTAAAATCCAAACTGAAATAATTTATCCAGATTCAGATGAACAGGATTTGTCCAACAATGTTTCAGAGAAAAGAGAAATTCTGCGTCAGATTGGGTCTATTTGGACTGAAATTCGTGACAGCTCTGTGGACTGGCAAGAAAGCCAAGAAGCTGTTTCTGTTGTAGAAGATCCTCTAAATGATGATATATCCGAAGTTGTTGTTGTGAATGAGCAAAGACAAGTAATTTGTATCGATGATTCGGATTCAGAAACTTGCAGTGAATCAGATTTGCCTATCAATTGTAAATGACAAATTGTTAAAAGAAAAGTTTAAGAAATTATATATTTTTACCGGGTCCAAATAATTTTGTAGAAAAATGCTTTACTTTGTATTTTTAAAGTTTTAGAAATAAAATTTTACATATAAATTTATCCAAAATTTTGGAATATTTTTAAAAGAATGATGTTTTGGGGAAGTTGAAATGTCAAAGCCCCAGTACTTGCAACTTGGTCGAGTAGTTTTCTTTTTATCTTTCTTGAAAATTACAATGACATGTTTTGTGTTATTGACAGGAAAAACGGAAGATGTGTAAAATTTTCATAATAAGCATATATGCCAAACTAACAATAGGATTTTTTATACAAAGTCATTACCGTTGGTATACTCTCTATTCATAAGATATCCTACTTCAAGTTTTTCAGAAAACTTTTTTGGAAGAAAATGAAAAATGAGCTTATTCAATTGTATTTTGGTTGACAAATGGCTTTGAGCAAAGGTAGGCGAGGCACAAATGCTCGGTTGAGAGTGTTGTTGTGGATGGAGTGGAGAAAGTTAACTCACATTACAAAGCAACTCGACAACTTTGTGCAACTTGAGCCGACAGAGTTTTTGAGAACGCGTCATTTTTTCTCATTTTTGGTAAGCGGATTTTGAGTTGGCTTTATTATCAACTTTCAGAGTAATTATGATAAAGCGAACTTTATATTGTATGACAGTGGATTTGATGGCTTTTTGATGGTTTGATGGAGAAAGTTTTTGAAATAATCTTTGCACCATTTTTAAACACCAAGCAGCAGTAAACTATTTTGCGGTTTCATTGTATAAACTAATGCCTTTCCGACATTGCCCAAAATCTGTGTGGTTTCTCCATTTTATGTATATAATACTTCACCGACATACATAAAAGAAGGTGAAAGCCCATTTTAGTCCATCAGTAAATATTTTATCTTTGCAAGCAATGACACATCTTTCCCAGTCCATATATTTTACTGTAAGGCTCACAGTGTGAGCCCGGATTTTCTCTACCAAACTTTCACTGCAGTGGTCAATTTCGAAATATTCATGTTTTGGAAGGGAATTTGTAAACTGCCTTTTATTTGTCATTCCAATGTCTATTCAGCCGTCTACTTTGAATAGCAAACAAATAACGAAATATTGGAATGTTTCCCTTAAACGACCAGATAACACCATTTACGTCAAACTGAGCTATGTCGGTGGTCAGAGAGAGAGAAGTCTTCCCTTGATGCTGTCTCTCAAATGGACCCTGTAGAAAGGCAATAACAACAATTTCTAAAAAAAACAGCCAGAGTGACAATAGCTATGTAGCTTTAAGTAAATGTAGAACACACAACTTGTGTATATCAATTTCAGCTATAACTCCGCCGTTTACGATCCCTTTGCAAATGTATATTTACGGCAAGACATGTAATCCCCAGATAAAATTGTGTTTGTTTACACTTTATATCCTCAAACTATTTGGTCGGCTTTAATATTGCTGTACACAGAAATTTCTAAAAACTGTAGTTTTGTTCTAGTTACAGTACAAATAGATATTTCAAATATATTTCTCTATTCATCCGAATATTTTTATATACTTGTTGAAGATTAAATTTCATCTTGAGAAAAAGCAGCACAACTTTTCATTTACCATTGCGTTTTATTTGATTCCAACTAAAACCAATATTTAAGGCAAATGTAAATGAAATGGATTCAGTTCTTCATTTCTTTGAAAAACATCAAACGAGATTGCTCATCTTTTGTAATCATTCACAAAATAAAGAGTGTCTCAAATATTCAATAAACTTCCTTTCCAAGAAAGCTAGATCAAAAGACACTCTTCATAAAAACTTTTTTATTACTCCTTGTCGCAACTTTATACAGTCTTCCTTTGTGAGATGTCTTTTGTATTTACTCTCTTTTGTTTTTTTTAGTGATGAGCCCAATGGATTGTTTTGATATCTTTAAATGTTTTCCTACTGCTTCATTGAATGGAATGTAGCCTTGATTTCAGATCCAATAGTGAGTTTATCTCAGATTTCGAATACTCTACGTTGTATATAGGAACATTCGTCACCACAAATATTACTACAAGACATTATGATCGATCTTCATGGCCAAAGTTTGGTTGCATAAAGTCATAAAGCATATTTCTCCAATTTCATTGGAATCTGATGAAACTAAATCTATATAGGATCTAGAAATCTAGACAAGGAATAAGCACGAAATAAAGTTTGACAAAATTGTTTATCGATTGAGTTATAACTTGAGTGAAGTGGGAGTGTATTCAAATTTCTCTTAATTTCACCCTCAGCGCAAACCAAAGCCTATTTTCAAGGCTAAAGTTTTGTGAAGGGTTTATATATTGCTAGTGCCGTCGTCTCACATTTCCTTTTGGTATAAGATTAATAAGTGAAGGCTAGCATGATGATATCGAGTTACGTATTTACATATTATTATATAATCTGTATATGCACACTGATCATGTACGTCGTCATATTTGTTTTTGATGAAGCTCAACTTCAGCCAGTGGAGTATTCTTTTATGGAACATGAAGGTAATTATAGTTAGCATCAAATAAATTCTTCAGTGATGACAAGAGTGTATTTAATTCTCTTTTGTCTCGTTCCTGTCGTCTTTAGCTTGTCAAAACATTTATTTTGCCTGGATGAATAACGCATGTAATATATTATTGGAGTAAACTCGTTCTCGTACCAGAGCTTGTTTGTGCATTTTGTTCAGAGAAAGGGAAATCTCTGAGAATTTCTGCAGGGTACAAAATAAATGAACCTTAATTGCCCACCTTCCACATGTTTCTTCATTTGGCTGACTAAACTTTTGGAATTAAGACAACAATAAAATATCTATCAAAGTTGGAAGTTGACTTTGATTACACGCTACGATATTTGTATACTGGCTGTCCCTAAAAAAATCACGTTTCTGTGGTCTTATTCTTTTAAGTACACATTTTGGACCTTTGTAGTCTGTAATTTTCACTTTTCCCAAGGCAAGGCAAAAGTCTAAACGACGAAAGTGAAACTAAAGCAAAGTAATAAAGCACGTCGCCCATATAATAGAACAATCCTGTCCAATTCCTTTGAGCCAAATTACCCCTAATACCTTTTTGGTTGAAAAAGTTGATTGAGTGAAAGCAAATATTTAAGATTTTCCTTCCTTCATTTTATATATTACAAGTTGGATGGTGAAAATTGAGGAAATATTGAAAGCTGTCTAGTTGTCTGTGAGATTAGAGAAGACTTGGTTTTATGGGACAACAATCTCCCATTTTACTTTTATTCCCTTTCCACCATGAGGATTATTTTGTGGCACATTCACTCACTCACATTCTTACATAAGTCGTAGTTGACCGTTTTAGGCTCACCTTCTAATCGGACGACTTTCTCCCTCCCCTCCCCTGTCATCTCTACAGATATGAGACACACATGACGTGACTCCAAGTCCCACAAACAACTCTGCAAAGTTCTCTGCCAAAAATCAACCTTTCACTTTCATCCCTTGGCTTTTCTTTTCTGATAAAAAAATAATTTCATCATCCACAAACTACATTTTTAGCCTCTGAATTTGGAGAAAGGATGCGGAGATATCAAATCCTACGGGAATTTGTATTTTACTTTTCCCGAAGGTTACAAAAAGAGCGAGGAATTAGTGTGATTCAATTGATCATTTCTTTGTTCCACTACCAAGTAAACTAAATAGGTTAATATTTATTTGGTCTCATCATCTCACGGTGTTAATGATTCATACTTGCCTAGAACTTTTCCAGATCGAAATAATGCCTTCATAATATATTTATTATATAGGGGACGCGGCCTAGCCCTTTATAGTATAAAGTTTATACCCTAGAATTCTCTCCGGTTTTAAATAATGGAATGAACAGAGATACATTAATGCAAAACTGTTGTTATACATTTGTCTTGGATCCACCGTCAACTTTCCGTATCACGTCCTTTTCTCCGTTTGCACGTCTGGGCTTTACAGATTTCTCATGAAACTAACTACGCCTCCATATTAAACAAGGCGCAAAGCACATTTGTGGGATCAAAGAGTGGGAGACAAAGAGAGGTCTTCTTCCGAGGGCATGGAAGTTCTTGAATGTTGATTGTGGCAGTGGATACAGAGAGAGAAAGTGAATGAGGAGGTGAGGGGAATCTCCAGGGCTAAGCATGAGATCGATTTTATCTCAAGACTTTCTCCTGGAGAAAATAAAAAAGATACAAAATCTTTCCTCAGGACGAACACCACTTGAAGTCTAAAGTCTAATAACATGTTAAAAATTGAAGACAGAGCTCATTATGATGATATGCAGCGTCCCTTTACATATTTTATTCATGTGTTATCATCTTAAACTGCAGTTGATCATAATAATGCATGTTTTTATTGGATTTCCCTCAATATTTTGCACCTGTGACTTCGCTTTTTCCTTTGATCAATTTTTGTCAAGAAGTGTAAACCAAAAATAAGAAAATGGAATTAAGGAAAGTACATTACCTATTATCGTAGGCATCACAAATCTTTGTAACAAACAAAATATAAACATGAGAGGTTGCAAAAGAGCTTATGAGTGGATCTCATTTCACAAACACTTTTGCAAACAAACCTTCACTGGGTTCATTTATGAGATTGACTTTACTTTGTACCTATAGCTAGTCTTATAAACTATTTACAAACACTCTTGCGTTCAGAGTAGTGAAAGCTTTTACCGTATAAAAGCTGTTGAGTCCAAATTGAATAACTGGCAGAGTAAATTTAAAGAAAAAAGGCTTTCAATCCATTACCTGCGTCCAAGTATTTGGCAGTGGTCATCCCATTATCTCATAGTATAAACTGGAATGGAGTGTGGACATTTACCCAAAGCTGGCTCCGATCAGTCCGATCGCAAAACTATAAACTTTCTCATTTTCTGTCTATATATGTTTAGAATTATTCTTGCATATATCAAAATATATTTTTTTTAATTTGCTCATCTCCATCAGATCGATAGAGTTGTGTGCTTGTGTTTGTATTTAATCAATCCTTTCCATAAATATTTATCACAAGAAATAATTATGCTGCCAAATATAAGCTTGTTGAAAGTATAAATTATTAATATTCTATAAGTCTTTGATTGTTTTTATCCTTATATTAATCCTTATTACAGCCCTTTACAGCATTAAATCAGAATTCAAAGCACTCATAATCTTCACATTTTGCAGATACGATGAATTTTCTTTGGTTGCATTTATTTTCCATTATGATTTTAAATACTCAAACCATAACCCACCAAATCTATAAATCTAGATCAAATACTCAGCCCATTTCCCCTTGTACAGCATTAGCTTACAATTTTATAAAGACTTTGACATCCTAATCCCAACATTTCCATTCATCTAGTATTTAAATCTCTACTTCAATAATATTATTGGATTGGCCAAAACTTTTGATAGAAAACCAAAACCCATGCTTTCACTTGTTTTGTAGAAATGTACATTGGAAATCCGTTTGTGGAAGCTTTTGTTTTTGGTTAAAAGGCTTAACGGAAGAAAGTAAACAGCGGCTGAGCTACTTTCACTTTGAATAAATGTGGGTTAGTAATACTAACTTACGATTAGTATTCTTGTGGGGAAGATATGTTTCCTAACTGTTATAGACCCCAAATATTTAAGGAGCTTAAAAGGGAAGCCTTAATATTCCAATGAGGAGATAGTTATTAATAAAATTGGTTGTAAAACATTTGCAGTTTGAAAGTTGCAAACGATAATTGTTGGTTAGTGTACTTTCTAAAAGATGGTTAACTTTATGAAGCTAAAAACTCCTGTTACGGCGTTTTAAAATAAAAGTTTCAAACACTGATGGAAAATTTAATGTGTTCGAATACTTATTTAATAGCATTTGGCTTTAGATCTTGGGTTTTAATTCTAATTTGCATCTTTATGTTCTCATTTTCCCCTTCATTCTGACTTTTGTGAATAAAAAAAGTGTGAAAACTTTCTCCATTCTTTCACTTGTTAGAGCTCCGTTGTTTGCTTCATTGATCAGCCAGGGAGCTATTTCAGAATAATTTCCTGTGCTGTACAGGGTTTCTAATTTTTGTAGTCGATGTCGATAATCTTTCAAAATTAGACATGCTATAATATAATTATGTTGAAATGCAATTAAATAAATAAAATTGGAATTGTCTCTCTTCATTACTTTTCAAATCAAATCAGTTTAAATATTAAAATAAGTTTTATACATGTTACATAACTGTTATTACACGTATGTATAAATTGACAGTTACAGAGACATTTCAATCATGCTCAAATTAACTTGAAATGGAAAGTTATGCAAAATGTTGATAACCCGAGTTATATAAAGTAGTTGACATACCCAAGTAGTTGTCAATATTTATTCATTTGTTTTATGAATGGCCGAAAGCAGTTATTCTCCACATATTCATATTGGCTAAAGCCGGAGAAAGCGGTAAGCATCATCGTTGCAATGGCTGCTTTCTCTTGCTCCTTATGGAAATCTCTTTTTACGTTAAACTTTTTCTGCTCAAGTGTTCAACTGCTAAATCTTAACGAAATATTGGACCCGTTTAATACTTGCTCAGTAATAGTTTATAATTTCTTAAGTTCGAGTGGCCCTGAAATAAGTTTTTCTTCTAAACTGCCAATTATTCACGTCAACAACATTGCTCGCTTTGGATATGACTATTTGGAAATAGGGTTTGCAAAGCCAATATTTCCCTTACCATTCAAATACATTACTTGTTTTGCGGAAATGTATATTGGAAATCCATTGGATTGCCAACACTATTGTGCCTTAATAAATAACCAGTTTCCGAAAATTCGGAATGCCTTAAGAAACGTATTTGAAAATACTACATTTACATATGCAGAGTTCTATTTCAATCGAGTTTTTGAATTTAGTCTAAACAAATTTCAAATCTTGGTGTCTCTTGAATTAGCACCTTATCACCTTAAGCCTGAAAACAAGACTAATTATTATAAGCCAATTGAGAGAAGTGTTCAAAAATGGATAAGCAGCAAGATGATATCAGAGTCCAATATCAATGAAAATTATTTGGTCTACACACTTTCTCCCGGAAAGAAAGACTCATTTGAAGCTCACGTTATTTGCTTTTACTGCACCAACCTTGAAATCTTAATTGGACGGATATTAGTAAACAACAATAATTCATTTGAAGATATTTCTCAGCTATTTTATAAAATGAGGGTCCTAACATTAGCAGGGGAAATATGGAATTATCAGAACGACAATTACTTGCAGCAGGCTTCCTATCAGAAAACTGTGTTGACCCTTAAAAAGATAAATCCAGGACTGCGAAATTACAAATCTTGGTATTTTCTCAATTACTTGTTTGGAATTCTGTCAGTTCCAAATTCCACACTGTTGGGGACAAATGGAATTGGGGATTTGGACCTTAGAAGAACTTTAAATACTTTCAATCCATTTGATACGTATTGGAAAGTGAATCGAACTTTCCGTCCAGTCATTTCTGTTGGTTCAGGAGACGCAAAATTTGCAATATTTAAATACGAAGGTTTTCAATTTCTGACGTGTGATGGAATAATACCTAATACTGGTGGGGATGTAAATGTTTTAGGGTACATTTCAGCTTTTGACCCGGCGTGCTGGACTTTTGTCACAATCACTATTTTAACATTGTCTCTTTTCTGCTTGTTTATAAACCAGTGGGATCAAGTGAACACACCAAGGCGAAAAAAATGGTGTAATCTTTTTGGCATACTACTTGAATGGATTTGGCTTTATTTCACTTGTCTTATTGACCAAACGGAAACATTTTTCAAACACATCAACAAAAGAGAAAGTCGGAAAGCTTTAAATTGGATCGGAATCAGTTGGCTAATTGTGTCCATGATCTTAAGCAATGAATACAGAGGAGAAAATATGACTCAATTGACTTCCCCAATTCCCCCAAAACTGGTGAAAGTTTTCGAAGACTTAGTCAAACTCAGTTATAACATTTATAGTCCATTTTTCACGGACAACAAAGAGGCATTTTTGGAGGATTTCAATCAAACAGAAGATGTGGATCGAATTACAACTGAATTCGGTTATCAATTGGCAATTCTCAAATTCAGACTTTCCGGACAAAACAACTCGCAATGGATGTCAAAGTTGGAAAATGTAAAAAACCAAATTTCTTTTCCACCCAATTTAAATGCCATAATAAAAGGAGAAATTTCTATTCTTGATGAAATACTTGACTGTCATAAAACAGCAGTTTTATCAATTTCCCCAACAATTAATCAGTGGTACAAGGAGCTATTGATAAGACGTCCCCAAGCGTCGGTGGTTAAGAGTACGGAAATATTTCTGCAGAGTGAAAGTGGATTTTCGTTAGTTAACTGCGTAAATCCTCAAATACCACTGAGAGTTCAGGCTCTTTTACATTCAGGGATAATTTGGGAGTGGATGAAGATTGCGGATTTTGTTCAGACTTCCGAGCTCAAAAAAGAGGTTTCGAGAAGGAGAGAGGAGAGCAAAACGGAGAGGCCTTTGACTGTTTACGAAAATGGGCTAATCCTCAGAACACTGCTCGTCTTTGAAGGCTTAGCTTTAATTGTCTTTATCTACGAAATTAAATCTTTCATTGCTCTTCATGTCGTAATTTGTCGTTGGAAAATTGTTTGTTTGTTTAAAAAGATTGGAAAAGGCACTTCTGCCTGGTGTTATAATGTCTGCAAATAAAATGCTTGGTAATGAACTTATTTAAATAAGTATGTTTGCATGTCATGTCCGGTGTGATTGATATATAAATAAATAGTCAATATTTATTTATCCAGTTTTATTAAAAGGGCAATTATTGTTACGTATCAAAACCAATTTATTTAAGTATTGACAAATCCAATAAGAAGCTTGTTTTGGCAATCGTTGAAGTGAGCCCGCAGTAGTTATATACTATAACATGGCTACACTTTATCCAGTAATTTTTATGCTCCATTTTTTGTTGGGCAGTAGCATTTTACTTTCAAAAGTTTATTTTGGAGAAATATTAACTCCATTTAGTTCCTGCACAGTCGTAATTTACAATTTCTTAGCACTTACTAATCATCATAATTCTCAATTATTTTTACCATCATTTCCCGTTATTTACACTAATCCTTCAAGTATTAATGGGACAAATCTGCTTCTCTTTTCAAAAGAGCCAAAGCATCCCATAGTTTTATCGTGTTACGCAGAAGTGTATATCGGAAGGCCAACAAATTGCGTTGGATTTTGTTATTACCAGTTGAAAGAGACATTAGAAAAAAATCGACAGGCTTTGGAACAAGGCAGAGAATGGGCTCAAACTTTCTTGCCTTTGCTCTCGATTCAATTCAATGCTGTATTTTGTTACAAAGAAAAGAGATTCTTTGTAATGGTATCTTTCGAAGAAATGGAGTACACTGAATACGATATTCACGAGCAAAGAAACGTTGTCCCTTGGTTGAATCAACTGACCCTTCAAGAAACTTACTTCCCAACAGATAATTGGCTGGTTTATTCACTTTCTCCTGATAAAGTGTCTCTAATTCCCCACGCCGTGTGTTTATACTGCATACCCAATTATTATGTCATTGGAAAAACTAAATCATCAGCAGTCAAAAGCTTCCAGGAAATCTGCAAATTATTTTTCAAGCTCAAGACATTATCAACTGGGGAAACTATACAATACATGTCAATATTTCTTAGCATTTCACCAAAGGGATATGAAATGACAACTTTAAAGACACGGCTACGTGACTACAATCCTTTAATTAAACTACACTATTTGTTTGCAAACATGATTGTTCCTAATTCCTCGTCCTTGGATGCAGTTCCTGTGAAAATCAGATCAAAAATCTACCCTTATCAACCATTCGATAAATACATGCTTTTATCCAGGAAATTTGTACATGTTATTCAGGCGGATTTAAATGATGCTAAATATGGGATTTATAAAGAAGAAGGATTTCAATTCTTGACTTGTGATGGTGTTGTTCCAGGACAATCTGGGGGTGGTGTCAATGTCCAAGGATTTGTTAGCGCATTTGACAAACTCTCTTGGATTTGCATGTTGAGCTCATTTATCTTTTTATCAATGTTTTGTGTCTTGATAACAAGGTATTATGTAAGGCAAGAAACTGAAGAGGAAATAGTAAACTGCAAACTTTCACCACTTTTATTTGAGTGGATTTGGCTTCACTTTGCCTGTCTCATTGATCAGACGGAAACGTATTTTAGGCATATAAATAGAAAGAGAAACGGGAGAATGTTGAAATGGATGGGTTGCAGTTGGCTCTTGCTGTCAATGGTTTTAAGCAATGCATACAGAGGGGAAAATATAACGGATCTAACTTCACCCACATCTCCAAATATGTTGAAAGTCAGTGACGAATTGGTCAAATACAATTTCACAATTTACAGTCCATTTATAACCGATTTGAATTTTGGGTTAGGGATTCTTAGGGAAATTTTTGAAAATAAATCCCAACCATACAAAATATTTACTGAATTTGGGAATTTGGTGGAAACTTTGAGAAGAGCAAACTCTAAAAAAAACTTGGCTCAAAATTGGATGAACAAGTTGGAAAACCTGGAGAATCAGATTACATTGCCAACCCAATTTGAGTCGATAATGAAAGGCAACATTTCAATTCTGGATGCAATAACTGATTGTCATAAAACCGCACTTTTATCCCTTTCCCCGAAAATTGACTTGTGGTACAAGGAACTACTGACAAAAAGACCACATAAATCCGTGGTGAAAGGTCGGGACATTTTTCTCAAAACTTCAACAGGATTTTCTTTAATTGGTTGGGTAAATCCAAACATTCTTGTGAGAATTCAGTCTCTCATCCATTCAGGAATTATTTGGGAGTGGATGCATATTTCGGAATATTTCAAAGCCACGGCAGTCAACAAACAAGTTTTATTCGGAGAAAGCAAGCTAAATCCACTCAGTGTTTATGAAAATAGGCCCATATTTGCAACCCTGTTTCTCTTCCAAGCTTTGAGTTTAATTATTTTCATTTTCGAATTGAGGTCCATTATTACCCTCCACTTTGTAATGGCTCGTTACAAAGTTAAAAGAATTCCAAGGTTTGGGAGAAGACCACCGCAGGGAAGATGAAGATAAATTTCATCATTGTTATAAGAAGACAAATGCCCTCTTTCCCCTGATACACGGCCCATTTAATGATTCTCATTATTCCCTGAAGTAGCATAATATACAATACTACATACCCTTTGCGTGGCCCACACAATTTTCTGACTTTCACCTCCACGCTTTCCCCGGACCAAATTGTCTAAACTTTGATGCTCTTTATTTTATGTATTTAGCTGGGCCACTGCTCCATGATTTACCAGTCTTTAGGGCTTATTATTGTGTCCTTTACCTGCCTTGTTTGTTTATTCGGAGGAGAAGAAAGGGTGATATATTAGCAGCCACTTACTTTCTCCATAATACCTTCTTTGATTAATGTTAACTAGGGATTAAGTCGAGTGGAAGCATTTTACAAAAAATGGTATAAATATCGATCTATACTTAACTTTGACAAAAGAGAAAGTGGAATGTGTACTAAAAACTACTTGCACTATGTGTACTATTATATATATTTTTTTAATAAATTCAGGTGAAACTATAAATCTGCTATGCAATAAAGATTTGTAACATATTTCCTGAATGACTGGCTTTCTATTGACTATATACTATATATACAGTTTATTTACGTACAAGGACTTGGTGACTGGTTGCTTAAATGTCCTTTAGTTTCGAGCACTTTAAAAGAAAGGCAGGTGCAGTAAATGTCGGTGTGTGTAATAATTATAATGACTGACTCAATAGTTTTATTGCTTAATATGTCTTTGCATTATTTTGCAATTTTACATATTCCTTTATACCGTCAAAAAGTTGTATTGATGTCTATTTTTATGAGAGGGCTTATGGATCATAGCTATACAAGAACTTGTTTACATGAAGAATTAGAATCACTTTTCCTCTAATGACATGGGACGCCTGAGAAAATGGAAAAGTAATTGACCAAAATGGCTCTATAATAGTTTCCCGTGTTTTGCTCATATTCTCTCACACATAGCGATAGAGGGTTTTGCTTACAACTTTCTCCATTAGCCCTCTGTGACATATTTTGTAAGGGACGTGACTGGAGAAGGAACAAATATTATTGTCTGGTGACAGTTGAATTTTACATGAAACAATTTTTCCGCATAAATGTTAATTGCTTCATTTACTTCCACAGTTGTAGGTAATTGTTACAATTCTCCGCAGTAGTCATCTAAGATCAAGATTACCAGAGAAAGTAAAAAAATCTTATCAGCCCATTATTATTTAAGTACAAAGGCATGTACAGCATTCCTCTGTTTCACTGTGCAAACAGTAAAAAAGAACAAAGAGTTCTCAGAGTACCAAAAAACTGCGAAACAACTTTTTGAGCTTAGTTGACCTACTGCTCCTCAACCTTTGAATTTTTTCTGATTTATGTCACGATACTTAACAATAAGGGGCCACCCAAAAAGTAAAATCCTTCCTTTTCTGCACATTTCGACTTTCTCTGCGTGTTTCGTAATTTGTGAAGTCGGCTAACAAACAACGAGGCAGCTCTTGATGACAAGCTGCTCCCTTTCTTTCAGCTTTTGCGTGACTTTCCCCATTTTCTGGTATTTCATTTATTTTGATCCTTTGACTTGCTGATGGCAGTAGCGTAATGCGAATGCAATTTTGTTTGATGAGGAAAAGTAATATAAATAAGGTAAAGGGGCTTTTTAGTTTGATGTTTCTTTGATGAGAGCAACATAATAAAAAGCAGCCAACTTTTGGATTGTGATTGGTTAGAGTCAAAATAAATGAAATGCTTTAATTAAGACATTAACAAGTAAAAGCGGATTTGACTAAACCATACAGGTTTGTTTAAGCAGCTTACTCAAACAGATTTTGTTGGTTTCCTTCTGCTTTCCCTCTCCCTTGTCATTTTAAATTAGTGGACTCTGTTGTTGTCCAAATCCTTTCCGGTCACACGTTGCATTGTTTTGCTTTGAGCACTTCCGCTAATTGGCATAAGCCGACTAAGTCGACTTGAATCTTGAATTCCTCATGCGTCACTTTTTGGCTTGGTCGAAATCAAGCCACTGGAGAAAATGAGAGGAGGGAGAAGATAACCTCCTTCTTTTGAAACATGAACGGAACAAAAGGCCACTTTCACCAACTAAACTCAGCCCCAATTTGTCACCTCCCGAATCAAACTATTTGTGTAAGTTTACAACTCTAATAAGTAACCACATGAGAGAGCAAATAAATTTGGTCTCCCAGCATGGTGTTAATTGGTGCATGCAACTGACATTTTCACGGGAAACTCTTATAACGTTAATAAATGCATAGAAAAAATAATTTAATTTTTGATTCACCTTCTAACAAAGGGGGAAAGTATAATAAAGTTGTGAGATAAAGAAATTTTCTCCGCCTAGTAATTTAATGACGATTTTCCATTCTGCAACTTGGCCTAACGACTTTTGCTTTCCCCGTTCCACAATATCCCCCATCCATGTCCCCCATCCATGTCAATTGTCTACTCTGACTTTTGTCTGCTCTACGGGGTCTTCCAAAATTGGTCCAATTTACATCTTCACAATTCCCAGACCCGTATGACCCTTTGGATGAAGTTCCTAGCAAATTACAGTAATTTACTTAAGATAGTTTTCAATCTCATGAAGAATTTAAAGCAGACGAAATCGATTCTGTTCCAACTCCAACTTCCTAAATTGTGAAAAAGGAGAGAAGCCAACAGGGGCTTAAATTTCCAAAAGTGACAAAGGAAGAGATATCATAAGGAAGCCGGCGCATGAAATTTTAAGATAAAATTATACAACTTTGTAAAGGAGCATTCACAATGATTTGGGTTTGATCTGCTGAATAAATAAATGGCTTTTGTTGTTTCATCCATCAATTGGAAGACATTTTATTAGCTCGCCATACGTGGAGAGCTATTGTTCTCGTCGGGGTCGTCTGTCTGTCTGTCCGTCACGCTTTAATCCTATATGGGGCAAAGTGGACCGGTCCGTTTTGCCCCCGGTCCATTTTGCCC
>JAQIXN010000969.1:0-24870 GCA_034698145.1 Proisotoma minuta | reverse complement strand
GGTGTGGGGGGTTGGTTGGGGGCGGAAGTGGCGCAGGGTTCGAGCGCTTTGGTCGGCGGGGGTTTGGGAGGAGCCGCCGCAGGTCTCGGAGGACTGGCCTTGGCAGGTGAACGAAAATTATAGTCTCTTACATTGAACAGTAAGCGCTAAAATGAGATGGTTTTAGGTCCCGTGGGTGCCGTAATTGGAGTTCTTGGGGGCGTGGCTCTGGGGGGCGCAGTCTCACAAGTTGTCGTTGGTCCTTTGCTGGGGGTTATCACCGGGGGCCTATTGGGGGCGGTCGGCGGTGGCACTGGAGCATATCTCGGAAGTTTGGGGTTGGACGCCGCCCAAACGGCCGTCGTAAAATTTAATAATTCATTTTATTTTTTTATCACTGGATAAGACTTATATCATTTGATAGAACATTAATAAAAATTGTTTTCTTCAAAAAAAAAAGGTCTCATTGGGTCTCATTAAAATATTCGAACGCATTAAATCATATTTTTATCTGCCGTGCCAGCATAATAAAATCATAAATCGTAGTAATCAATTGTAATAAAATTACTCTTTGGCAAATGTGGTAGCCCTTAAAAGGGCTGTTGGTTTAAGATAAGATAGGTGGTGATGAAGAATTAACTGCTCGCTCTCTGCGGAAGCGAGGAGTTGAAAACAATAACTCAATTATTTTCGGAATAATTTTAGTTGTTCGGATTTGTTTATTTAGTCAATTCAATAATAATCTGCTAATACATTTAATCATACGATGCTCTAGCAAATGTCGGGATAAAATAAGATAACAATCTCACATTATATAAGGCATTTGCCCTTTGTACTTTCAAAATCACTGAGAGTTCGTTGCGCTTTTGAGTAAAGCGCCGTTGATTCCGTCGCTGACAGAGCACAAGACCGCTTTGACCTTTTTCAACTCTTTTTCCAAAATGTGGGATTTGGCTCTCTCATCACTGAGCTCAATTTCAACCTTCTGCTTCTCATTTTTTAAGGTCTCCACTTCCTGTTTTAATCCTATGTTTTCCGTCTTTGTGTTCTCAAATTCTTGCCTTTTCTTCTCGCGATTTCTTTTGGCAGCTTTGGCATTGAGCACTTTTGGGTCATCGATATCCATTTCCCATTTCTTAACCTTTTTCGTCTTGGGTTTAGAATTGTTGTTTGGTTTCCGACCTCTTTTTCTAGACTCTGTCCCTGGAATGGTTTGATTGTCTTGAGACTGCGACATCATCTGATCCATGGATGATTCAACCTTGATAATTGGAGTGTGTGGGGGCTCATAAGACTGAAACACGGTCATTTTCTGGCTCGTGTCCAACTCTGCGCAGGACTCTCCAAGTGAATGAAGTTGTTTGTTAAGCCATTTGTATTTGAGGTCCTCGTCCTCTACCGTTGGGGGAAATAACTCCACATTGTCCATAGCAAACAATTGGTCTAAATTTAGGTCATCATTCAAAATTTCGGGTTTAAAACCCTCAGCAAATTCTGCTGAAAAGTCATTTTGATTTTGTTCTGTTTCCATCAAAGCTGCCAATTCGACGCTATCCGAGTAATTTTGCAGTGAATGAGACATTTTTCACCCCTAAGGAAAATTTATTGATATGATATAATTTTTAAGAACATAATTTTAAAGCATTTATTTACCTGATTACCTGTGAAAAATTACCTTTCTCAAATCTAATAATTGCACAAGCCCCCCGATGTGATGTTTTTAGGATAATTATATTTATTAGGTGATGCTAGGCCATTGGAATGTTATCTGGATGGCAATTAAAATTAATTCCGTAATTAGGGAAAACAAAGTAAAAATACAAACTGAAGTTTACTTTACTGAAGTCCTTTCGATTTTTGACTAAAACATTTCAGGGCTAAAATTTAGAAAGGCGGCTTGTTGGAAGGGACAAACAAATATTCCTTGACCTAATGACCTTTCCCTTGATAACCACCAATGACCTTAAATCGTGTCACAATAGTTTAGACAGCAAAATTAAAATTAACGAAAATTTGGAGGCCCTTGAATTTAAATTGAAAACGTTTTCATGAAAAGAGGCGTCCATTGAATGGACTCCATTCATGAAAAATGCAATTTAAGTGCAAGAGAATCAAGAGATAACTGATAATGGTCGACCGCATTTTATTAAACTATTTTTTGTAGTAATTAATTAATTTCACATTGTCAAAAACTTTCTCCAGCTTGCGAAAAAGTCGACAATATTCAGTTGAGTAATTTGAGATTGACAAAAATTGATGTGTCTCTGTGATTTGGCATTCACTCTTTAGACGACTGATAAGCGCTGTTGCAACGATGATAAGCACGAGGAGAAGAAAACATGTCAACAATTTGTTGTAGTTCCTCCTCAGTTTCAGCTAAGATTTAATACAATGGACAATAATTGAAACCATTCCATAAAATAATAGTTTAATAAATACCTGTTCTTCAATTGTCCCATATTTGACTTCTTTTTCCTTTTTAATTTTTATGCTTTTAAACTTTTGATTTAATCCCATTCTACGTCTGTGATAATCTGCTTGGTTGCATTTCAAAATTTTATTTGCTCCCATTTTCCCTTTTCAATGTGGTCTTACTATTGTTATCAATTCACTAAAACATTGAGAGTTTGAGAGTGACAAGTGAAGTTGGACTATTTCTTCAGGAGAGATAAGGACGGAGTTACTAACACAAATGTCTGTCTACTTTATTTTATTGATGTTTTGCTCTGTGCACGAATGTTTATCAACATTGAAGAAATTGAACTGCATGCTCAAGTTACATTTTGTAATAAAAATTATTATATTCCAGATAAATTCACAAAAAAATAAATAATACTAAAAATTAACAAACGAGACGGTAAGAGATGTATCTTCCAGCAGTCTCCGAGGGACGAATGATCTTGACCACCTAAAATATACACAAAAATATGTAATCCTTTGTTATTTACAACAAGACGCGAGAGAGCATATTTTGCAGTAATATAGACAAAGAAGCAAAAAGAACCTGTCCGCGTTGAAGACCAAAATATCTAGCCACTGGATCTGATTGTTGAATTCTCGGAAGAAAATTTTCTTTCAATTTACTAGAGTGAAAAATTAGAAATGAGCTTTTCACATAGATTTCAAAAAATGAATAAAAAAACGCCAATGAAACTAATTAAAACTTGAAAACTCAAACACTATTTGTTAATTTTAGTAGCAAAGCAGAAAGCAAGCGATTTTAAGTAATTTGTTAATATTTAACTTACTTGGCCTCGCTTCAGTCCAAAATAGCGAGCCACTGGATCACCAACTTGAATCCTCATCAATTGGTTTTCCTTAAGCTTGCTGTTATAAAAAAATATTAGTAAACGTTAAACTATTTTTAAAACGGGGACAACGAACACTCGCAAATTCAAAAATCACTATAAAATTTAAAATCTTACTATCTCTGCAACAACTCTTGTTTTTCTTCAGGCGTCATTACAACGTGTTCTGGAACTAGCTCGTGTTCCGTGATATTAATAAGTAGTTCAGATTCCAAAAATTGTTCTAAAATGTATTTCGGGGCCATGTCCACCAATGACTGAGAAATATAATATATTGGCATTAACAATAAGTTTCAATAATTGTCAGTTATTATGACTATTTTCAATTCCACACCTGCTTAGCGCTTGGCGTCATTCCAGCCTGGACAACAATAATTGCTCGATGTATATTTTCCTCCTGCATCCTCTGACAATAGGTTTTAATTGTTTTTATCCCAATTTTAGGTTCATCCGGAAAGAATACGAACATCTGATCTGTTTATAGCACAGTTTAGTACAATTTGCCTTAAAACTGATAATTATACCTGTAGGATCGTCATTGTGGGCGACGAGGACAATAAGATCTGTTCTTGCAGGGCGACGTTCACTTGGCTTGTCACCAAATTGTTCTTTAAATTGTTCCAGTGTCTGATCCAACTCGTCTTGCGTCACAAGATAACCCCGATCGTGGCAAAGCTAATTAACAGTGCAAAAAGCCGATTAAAATAAATGCAAATTACGAGTTATCTTAAAAATTACCTGCATTATCGTTTTCCGAATCCTCCACAATTTGTAAGTCTCTGCTTCGTCGTCCATGATGTAAATTATTTATAAGAACAGTCAAATTAAAAAAATAATTTACTATTAATTTTTCCAAAATCAAATCCACGAGAGTTTTAGCCGTTTTGCGCCAATTGGGGCAACGCGGTCAAAACTCCATGGAACGCTTTGTTCTCTCGTTTAATTTGAGCATGAAAAATTTTCATTGAAAATCCAACAACTGCCACAAAACTTTTTTAATCGATTACAATAAAATTATTGATCAAATTTAGATCATCGAGCTCAAGAATGAGTCATCCATCGCGTCATTATGCCGAGGGTTTTAGTTCTAGGCCAACTGGGATGGCGTGGGGCTGCGTGTCTCCAACTGGATGGGTCCCTTATCCCCCAAAAGTCCCCCGGCGACATCCTCTTTTGGACTCGGTGGGAAGATGCGAGGACCCCTGTGACAGGCCAAAATACGAATCTCCAGATTGGAGGTATTTTAACAAACTGGCAATATAGAATTAAATTCTAATTAAATTATGATTGATTGAGTTTAGCCCAAAGCCGTCGTTCAAGCCACCACGTGAAGGATTCCCAAATGATATGTGCGTCCTTGAAGACTATGGGGGCGACCAAGGGATTCCTGAAGGAGGAGCGGTCATAAATATAGGAAAGGACACCCCACAGAGCATTCACTTCAAAATCCCCCAAATTTCAATGCAGCCGACTGGGTGAATAACTTAAAATTATAAAAGCTTATATAACTATCTTGAAACAAGAGTAATATTTATATAGTTTTGCTTATAGAGACTCAAATGGACCAACGCTTGAAGAGTGTTGTGAAAATTCTCGATCACTGGACGCCGTGAAAGAGAAATATAATGAGATTGTGGGACCACTTGAGGAAAGAGAAGCAGGGCACACAAGTAAATTCACAAAGATGATGAGCAGTTGCCAGCCACTATTGCCAAAATATCCATGCAGAGGTGTCATTGACGAACTTCCGGCCCAAAATGTTGCCCCTGTTCCCCCAGAGCTGAGATGTAAACCTCTGAGTTTACAAAGTGGAGAGGATCCTGGGGACTGGAGGGACAAACAGCCAATCAACGGATGGGAATCGATTGAGAAATCCAGGACATGCGACTACTATCCAATCAGTGACAATTTGCCAAATCGATTCAATCAGCCAAAGTGGTTCAAGGTAATTATCTACAACATTTCCAAGTATCAAAATACTAATTTGAGAGATTTTTTAAACAAATATTTTCATATATAGGGATATGGATGCGAGAAACTTGTGCATCCATTTTACGTCACAACAATGTCAGATTATGGAAGATTTGGACCAAATCCTCACACTATGGCACAGATGTACTATCCAAAATCGACAGCATTCACCGAGCTTCAAGGAAGTACCGGAATGTATAGGAACAGGACGCTCAACACTTCAAACAACAAGTCTATTGTGTAATTCCGTCATCTAATAATTTTAATCATGCATGCACTTTTATTCTGTAAAATTGAGACAAAAACTAACAACTAAAAACATTCCAAGCATAGAAAATAAAGTAGATTGAGCATGTTTATCTTCGGAAATAATCTTTTCCTAATTCCAAACGGGAAACTTTTGATCGTTGTGGATCTCTTTCAACGAGTTCTGAGCTTGAATGCCGTCGATTCCGTTCTTCCAAAGTCCTACGTCGGCTTCGGTCTCCACTTTAAAAATAATTTCAATTTATAAAATAAACATATAATTCCAATAATAGTGTTCACCGAACTTACCGACTGCTAGATTCACTTTCTCTGTCATAATTTCTTTGGGAAGAGCTATCACAACGGTTTCTTGGTACTGGAGATCGAGACCGACGGTAATTAGAATTCATTACACGTGATTTTTCTTTAAAACCTAAGATAATAATTTACAGTCACAAAATCAAGATAAATTAGTGCAAATAAATTAAACGACAACTCACTTTTTTTTACTCCATAACTGCGGTGCTCGATTCCTTCTAGAGTATCTTTAAGTGAATAAATCATAACTTGGCAGCGTTTTTCTCCAGATATTTTTGATCCTTTTATTAATGAAATGGCAGTGACTAAAGTTTCAATTGCGCCGGCATAGTCTCCTACAAATAAATGAACAATTTATATAGTATATAATATATACAGAAAAAAATGAGCTCATAATTACCTTGCGTGGCATCATTCACAGCACGCTCAATGGCTTGGCTACAAATTGAATTGTGTCTGTCCAACAGTTCATCCAAATCCAACTTTGAGCCCGATGGAAGATTTTCTTCTGAAGAATTGGTGGAAGAAATAACATGCGCCAAAGTAGATGGAAATATCACATTATTTTCAGGTTGATTTGGTGTAGAGCTTGGAGACAATTCATCTTCTGCAACCAATTGATTGCTTAAGTAATCTGACATTGGCTATAAAAAACATATTAATTAATGTCCAATCACTGGTCAACTAAAAACAAATTTTCCTTTTACTTTATTATTTATGAAATAATTTTGCGAGCCTCCAAATTCATCCAAAGTCATCAATGAGGAAGGACAATAATCTGGAATTTCTGGAGTGCTTGGGTAAACTGGTCGATTTAAAAATGCAGGATTATAATGCACACGACCAGGAACTGTTGAACAATATGTTTTTACACTCATTAGGATGCAAATTAATACATAATAATTTTAAATGATTTACAAGTTGAAGCATATCTCCATTCATCATAAGATGTAGAATGTCCGTAATTCATTGGGGGTGGCCCACGCGGCGGCATTGAAAAGACTCCATTCTATATATGTAATCAAGATTAGCAGCTTAAAAAAGCAGTATTTCTATGTCTATAGCATACCCTTGGGACATAACGTTGGCCTCCACTAATAGGAATAGTACACGAAGAAGGACCCCAAGGACGCAGTGCACCAATTCCAGATGAGCCACGTCCCCTAAATTGTTGCTGCGGGTTTCTCAGCCCAAATCGCGAGATTCCCCCGTTATTACCAATTGTGGGGATTTGCCCTCGAGTTCCAACAGTGACTTGAATTTCACCTTGTTGCATTAACGAAGAAGATGGGGGTCTGCATTTTGTCTGCGATTCGAACTATACGTAAAATTCCATGATAAAGATTATTTAAGACCGGTGGAAATTATTTGGGAGTTTTTTTTTGCCAACTTACGTATGCAACGGTCAATTTAGAGTCTGGTTTTACCACTAGAGCACGTCCATGGATTTCAAATTTTCCTAATTGTTCCATCACACTCTTTACCGAAGCATCGGATCCGAGAGTCAGAAGACAGTAACCCTTCGATTGCCCATTGGCGCGACAATCTAATATCTTCACATCCAAAATGTCGTTCACTCCAATCAATTTGACGGCTTCGACAATTTGTTCATGAGTTGTCCACTACATGGAAAAATATATTCAGATATTTAAGATCGACTGTTAAAAGCAACTCACCCATGTTAAATTCCCAACGTAAACTGCAAATCTTCGTTGTCCAGCAGCATTATGATCTTTTGGGGGGGTTAGATTTTCAATGACTTCATCAACACCCATTTTTGAGCCGTCCATTTTCTCTGTGACTTCCTTTTCCGTCATCTCTTGTGACGATGATTTGCTGTTTTGGCTATAATCTAGCAGCTCCATTTTCCCCATTAGAGCGTCATCATATAGATCTTCTCCAGTTGAAATTGGACTTGCTCCTAGATTATTCTAAATGTAGACACATAATAAAAGTATATTTATTCGACATTTTAAATTAAATTCTTGCTTGTTAAAATTCAACTACCTCATCTATTCGGTCGTAAATCCCTGCGCCAATGTCCAGATCCGTGTCTCTGTTAATTACGCTAATTGGTGATTGGTTCTCAACTTTAGGCACATTCTCCAAGTCACACATGATGAATGGACAAATAAACTATAATAATAAAATCAATTTTAATTAGAAATTTTCCTAGTAATAAGTAGACTCCTAAAAGTAGTTCTCTGTGGGATATTTTGCCTCTGGGGCTGGGGACAGTTAAAGTTTGGGAGGTGGCAATAAAAGTTGAGAGCGGAGGGAGGGAAGGTGGAGGGCGAAGTGAGCGAGTCGAGTGACTGACTTTCAACTGAAACGAGCTGACCTCTCTCTCATTGTTGACACTCCGGGTCATTTACCCCGACTCATATTTGCATATTATGAAAATGAAACAATTAATTTGATTGAAAATAATTACATTTATTCTGCCAAATAATACCATTCTTTAAAATAAATACACTAATTATTATTACAACGTTTCTTTAATTAGTCTGTTTTCCCTTTAACATTTTTCCTAGCTTGGGAAGGTTTGATGACCAACTTGTAAAATAGTTCCCCAAAGAGGAGGGCAAAAGAGCCGTAGACGACAAAGAACATTTTCAAACTATTTGGGTGTCGGTAGCAGGCTTCTTGTCCCCCGAGATCTACAACCCAAAAACATTTAATACTTTAATTGCTCAGTTCCCAATAATTAACTTGAGAGTTTACAATAGTGCACTCCGCTGTAGGTGTTGACTCCAAGACCAATTATCATTTGCGTCAACTGAAGCGTGGTTATCAAGTTGGCGACTTGTCGTGGAACTTTGATGTCCAATGCCTGGCAAAATTTGCAAAATATGTTGCAAGTTGAAGCACTTTTAAATCGATTTTTGTTGACATACCCTCATCGCGAAATAGGGATACATGAGGCTGTGGACCTATTTCCAGTAGGGACCATTAATTAATCATTAGTATAAATAAATAATATGCATCCAAACTTACGGCATAATTCATGACCACATAGTAGCGAGAAATGGGCTCGAGGTAAGGGGAAGTTATCCAACACACGGCCAGAGTAACAATGTGATGATAGTACTAAACAAAATTGGGAAAATAATTATGCAAAGCTTTTGCAATGGTTTTTGAATTTTACCTGGAGGAATTGAAGCGGACGTTTTCTGAGGACAATGAACACGGTGTCACCTGCATTAAATCTAACGTTAGTGCTAAAGTTTTAAAACAACTTCTAGATATTTCTTTACACACCCAACTCGACATATTTCGACCAGATAAACATCAGTCCCCAAAATGCCGTGGGCATAGATCCTCCTCTCCTGTAGGATGCAGCAAATTGTCATTGTATATATGCATGCATAATTTCCAAAATTGAGAGTAACTTACCAAACACAGAGTGATTTGTAGAGACCGTCTGTGTTTGCAACCATGTCATAAAATTCAGGGGACATGCGGACGAATCCCAAGATGGAGAAAATCCCGAGAGCTGCATTCCACAAGAAAAGCTCCCGTTTTAACTCTAATGGCTTTCGATTTTTCATATAAGCTTGGATCCCAAAGATGACAAGGACGTAAATTATGGCTGCGTAAATGGGAAAGAGATAATTTTGATGATGCCAAAATACACTAAATTTGTTAAAAAAAAGAAAAGAGCAACGTTTTTTTAGAAATGTTCAAGATATTTTAAGCCAAAAAGGCCATACTATGATTTCCAGTCAATGTCTTCAAAGTGGTAGTGGGGGAATGAGGGAGGGTTATCCAGCTCAAAGTCTGTATAATCCAGAAATCCGTCCGATTTTATTTTCATGACAAGAGTTCTATTGAGAAAGCTATCGCTGTGGTTGGTCGCCTTGAATAGTAGCGTCTCCATTTTGATAAGTTATGTTTTTAAAACTACTGCAAAGTTTCCTATTGTTTCAAACTATACGGAGCTATGATTAGATTATTTTTTTGACAATTCAAGTTCACAGGCCTGTTTCTTCTACAGGTCGTGTTTAGACTGTTTAGACGAATTGTTACTTGCCGAGTATTTTATGGGAGCCTGAAAGCTAGCATTTTGCATGGACCTGTAAATTGCATAAAGGTAGCCTAAATTTTAAGCTGTCTCGTATAGCAGTTGATTAAACAAGTCTCAAGACATTTCATAGCGTATCATCAAACAAGGTCGTGACGTAGTGCCAGAGCTTAGCCCACTATTCAACTACTAAAATCTTATTAAGATCTGTCCCTTTCTATACAATCTGGGATAACAATAATGCAAGTTTCAAATGTATTATGAAAACTTATAACTGGCGTCACCCGTTGTACCTAATTCTATAAGCAATTGGATGGCATTAAACTTATTCGCGTCTTTTCGTTTTCCAAAACAAGCGTCAAGTCTGACGTATAGCTTATAGATTCTTGGCTTGGGAAAAACATTGTGACGATTTGTTTGCATAGAGGAAGCAGGATCGAGACTGACGAGACTTTAGCCACAATCTGCACTTTTACCTTTTCATTGTTTCGAATTCTATTTTACAAGAGTTGCTTACAAATCTCAAGACAGGAACAAGTTTTTTTGCCCAACTCCCTGGAAGTTGGTTTAGGTTTAGGAAGATCAAGACTTGATCATCAACTTGTTGCATGTATGCATTTCATATCCTTCCGTTTGAATCAGAATTATATAACTGGGGTCCAAAGGTCCATTTGAAGCTTCCCGTGGCCAGCATTTCTTTTTCAAAAGAAGAATGCATGTGGTATGCAAATTAGGCCAAATTCAACAGCCAAACTCGTTTCTTGTCCATGGTTCCTTTGCGTGAAACCCAATTGACTGGGCTTTCCAATGATCTTGGCGAGTTCAGACGTCACATGTCCTATGCAAGTATATCACACGATAAACTTGAGGACAAATAAACAACAGATAACCGGTTGCTGTCCATTCCAGTAGATTTTAAGCAATTCCAGTATTTAAAGTTGATTCGGGGAATAGGGAAATCCCAAATAAATATCTACTTATACAACATCTTAAAAAGTTCAAAGATGCAATAGTAAAAAAATCCTCAACTTTACTAAAAACTGTAACTATTTATTATAATCTTCATCAAATCAACCAGAATATCTTATGTCAAATTGTGATCATTGTGGATGCAGTGAACCTTTGCTACCTTTTGCCTACAAATACCAATTCGGAAAACAAAGCAGTTTCCAAAAATGAAAGTCAAAATGAAAGACTTTTAAAAACTGCCGAGATTATGTAATGCAGCCAAGTAACCGGTTTGGAAGCAAGTCTGAGGAAAACGAATTTCCCCACAAACAAGAAAAGTCTGTCAAAATTAGCCAAAAACATTATAACTTTATTACCGAAACAAGAACGTATCAAAAGCTTAAAAGTATTAGTAGTATATAATGAACACAAAACATAAATTCATAAGTGCACCATTGCCTCCCAATATTCTGAATTATCAGAAAATAGAATTCCGGTTGAACTTCCTGCGGCACTGAGGCGCTTTGAGGATGAGGATGTGGTTATAGAATAGACATGAAATATAGTGGCTTCGCCATAACTGGTCGGAAGCTCACTTGACAGCGTCGTGAGGTCATGAGACTTGAAAATTCGTCCCCCACCCCCACCCCACCACAGGGTGGAATTATCAAAGTGAATTGTGTAGATTTCTATATGCACAGAAAATCAAAATGTAATAAAGCCAGTTTACAAATTGGACAATAATAAAAATTAATTTTCAGCATATGTACTTTGAGGATTGTGAATTGGAACTTGAGGAAGAGTTGCAGCATTTTTAAGATTGTATACAACAGGGGATGAGAATGATCCAGATGCAACCCACGTAGACGTATCACTAATGTCCACACTTGTGACCTGACAGAAACGTAGCAATAACAATTATTTGACTTATTCAAAATTGAATTATTTTGAATAAAAATACCGTTGATTTCCCTTGGTCAAAAGATGCGACAGGTTTTTGTGATCTTAAACCTGCATCGTAAACCACAACATTTCCATCCTGACCTCCACAAACCAAATATTCGTCACTATAAAATTTCATTTCATTATATAACAATTCTTTTAGAATTCCAAATCAAATTGTCAAATTACTTCACTTTGCAAACTTCGACAGGCATTTTATGATCTACAAATTCAAGGAGAAGTTTTTGACTTTCCACATCCCACGCCCGGACTTTACAATCTTCACAAGCTCCAAAAACGGTTGAACCCGAAGGATTTGAGGTCACGTCCTGAATCTGACCCGCACATTCGAATTTGAATATTTGGGATGCAACGTCTTTGTATTCTCCGAAAGCGTTTGGTTTGAAGAGACAAAGATGGGACTTTGCCCCTGCAAAAATCCCAGGACGACCCCAATGGAGACCAAGGACAGCGTTGGGAAGGGACGCTTCCATTTTGCAAAATGCTTCATTGTTCTCCCAGTCTCTTCTGTTGAAAGTATCAAGAGGATGACAATAAGATGATGGCAATTTGTGTCAACAATGTACTTACTCTATAACAATGACCTTTCCTGTCGTGGTCCCTGCGGCTAGTCGTTCTCCCCCGCCCCCAGCCTCGAAGGAGTGTGACAAAATGTCCGTGTAAAAGTCAATTACGTTGGGAGGTATCTTCATTGTTGGAATTGGAAATTGCTGAAACTGGAAAAACTGCGAGAAAAAGACAAACCGGCTTTGTTTTGGTGAATTTTTCTTTTCTCTGGGCATCATGAGAATTGAGATCTTGAAAGATCATTTCATTTGCTTCAGACTGTTCTTTCGTTTGGCCAAAAGATAAGCTCTTGTATCGTCGTAAAAAATAAGTTTTAGTTTTATGTTACAGACAACTTGTTTAATTATTATTGTTGGTAAAAAAAGCTTTATTCTTTGTACAACACCATAAAACATGCAAATATCAAAGTACAAAAGTAGTGACAACTTCACAAATATAAAACGACGCTTTTGCTTGCTTAAAATAATCTTGAGATGATCTAAGTATTTATTTTTTAATTATTGTCAAGTTGGCCATCACCCTTTAACCGTATAGCATTGTCTTCTTCCCTCACACGCAAACATTGTTTTGTTATTTGGTATCGCTCTCATCTGAAGAGGAGGAGGTGAAGCGATGAAGTCTTTCTCCACGCCCAAATGCTCCTGAGGGATTATATCTTCCTGATGCTGACGATGTCCCTAACCTGCCAGGGGATGGCGAAATGGGGGAGCCGCTTAAACTGCCCCCAGATCGAAGACCCACGCCACGATTCATGTAGTCAAATTGAGGGGAGAGATAGGGACTTGGTCTGTAAAGTCCCCCGAATCCCCCTCCACTACTTGCTCCAAAGGGAGATGATCCAAGACCGTTGTAGGAAGATGCCGGAGAAAATTCTGGTCTACCAAATCCTCTGCCTCCGAATGCTGAAGAAGGTGCAAAGCTCCCAAATTGAGATGAGGGTGAAGACGAAGTTGTGGAAAATCCCCCAGGGCCACCAGAGGGGATGTAACGTGATCCAGAGTTGACATCTAACCGATTTCCTACTTGGATTGACCCAAGTTGAGAAGACGATACGGGTGGAGATCGGTTGTAAAGAGGATTTCCAAAAGCTTGATTTACAAATCCCAAATTCCTGTCTTGTTGTCCCTGTCCACTAACACCTTGTCCTTGGAATTGGGGATTAAAACCAAATCCAGGATAACTGTTAAATCCACCACCTCCAAAACCTGATCCCCCTCCTTGAGAAAACGGAGAGCCCCCAAATCCGTTTCCGAAATATCCCCCACCATTCCCACCTGCCCCTTGGTACAAACTATTTCCTCCGGAGAATCCTGGATAGTAGCCCTGATTAAATCCAGCATTGCCAAAGCCTCCAAAGCCACCACCTCCGAATGAGCTCAGACCCTGAGACCCCCCAAAACCACTACCACCACTTCCAAACCCTTGAGAACCAAATCCTTGATTGCCAAAACCACCACTGCTTAGCCCTTGAGATCCTCCAAATAGCCCTTGACTACCACCACCAAACCCTTGACCCCCTGAAAAACTTGAGGGCCCACCGATACCCCCTGTTCCTAAACCGTTTCCTCCGAATTGGCCGGCATAAATTCCACTGTTTCCTCCTCCAAATCCCCCGCTAGACGAAAATCCCCCACTCCCGGAAGAACCAGGACTTGGAAATCCTCCTCCTGAGCCCCCTGCATTACTATTGTAGCCAAACAGAGACTGGGATGCTGTGTCCAATTTCTCGTCACTCCCATTTCCCTTGTCTATATCTTTTTTCAATGCCACCGTTTGTGGGGCTGAAGACGCTGAGGCTTTGTGAGATTCTTTCTTAGTTTCTGCAGCTGCCACTCCCAAAAGGGCCACTGCTAAAAGGCTCGAAAATAGTTTTGACCTCCCCTGAAATATATATTTAAGAGATTATTAAGTAAAATGGCGAAAAGATAAATTTTCTCAAATGACTCACCATTTCTTCGTTCTGCTCCAAACAATTAAGCGTCTATTAAAAGCTAAACGTGTCACTCTCACTGCCAACTAAAGAAATATGAGACAAAGCCCAGAGGTCTCAAGACTTAAATAACTTTTGCTATTATCAAATTGGACGTTTGACTGCATAATGTACTAAATATTAAGCAGTGTATGTGTATCACAAGATGCCAGTCTCGTGTGTTACAATACTCTACAATTGTTTGTGAGATAGCTCCGTAATTTAACTTAATCTCCCCATTCCTTTGAGAAGAAGGAGCCAGCAAATGACATTATTATAAAACTCCAACAACCAACACGTTAATTGGCATCTTAATCCTTTGTCGTTCCATTGTCTTGAGATTTCAATTTTGTTCATATTCTGAGTTGGAAGTCAATATACAAAAATATTTTGTAACATCCGCAAGGAACTTTTGCGTGTGCAGATTGTAGAAATATGCAAACACTTTTATTTTGTAGATTTTGACTAAAACAAAGAAAACGGCTCGTGCTATTTACATAAGAATGAAGAATAACAATGTGACAAGTTACATCATTAGAATGGAGTGCAGTTACTCTTTGGTACGCATTTTATTTTACTGCAAAAAATGAGGAAATTAATGCAGCGTTCTCTAGCCCTAAAATACCATAATCAATTTATGTTTTCGTCCGATTCCGATCCTGGGTTTAGACCAAATTATGATTTTTAGAATTTTTTTTATTAAAATTTTGATATGTAATTGGTTAATTGATGCAGATTGCAGCCATCACATCACCCAATGCCATTCAGTGTCAGTACAGAGAAATATTATTTTAGTATCACAATTTTTGTATGTGACGCGACCTCAAATGATTCATTTAATGGCGTGTTGTGTGAGTTACCTTTTAATTGCTAATTATTTTTATTTAGTACATCCTTCCTTCCAACCCAAACTCCATCCGTTTTTTTTGTCTTTTGTCAAATGTAGAAAAAATGAAGAATTTTCGTATTACATCATTAAATTATGAGTCAGAGATGCATGAAATATATATTTCACTGACGCGCATAATAATTTAACTTCCTAATCTTTAGTTTGTATCTGCCTAATATTTTAGAATCTTCAATGTCCCAATAAAAATATTAATTCCTCAAAAAAAAAACATAAAAAATGAGAGAAGGACAACATGGACGGAAATTTTAATAATAATTTTATTTTAATTATTTTAAAAAATATATATTTTATGTGGTCTTCTTCAGCACAGATTGTACCTCTATTCGTATGTCACAAACACATCAGTACTTAAAATCAGTCAAAACAACCTCGGCTAAAATCATATTCTTCGATTTGCTTCTCGATCGAGCCAGACCCTTGCCTTGATGACAAATTCTTCTATTTACTCTTTTGCTTTAGCTGGTAGTACTATATGACAATGATACTAATTTTTGTGGTCAGTATTCATTTCTATGATTTAAGTGTCAAACGGAAACATTGTGGCAAAGTGCATCGTGGAAGACATATATGTGACATGGTTGGCAGGTCATGACGGACTAAAAATTCAGTGAGAATATACTAAAAGCCCTGCCGCAGGGCCACTGACTTTTGATTAAATAATTTCCTCTGGCAATGCCACACTCGTAAAAATAACTAAAAATGGGAAGTAGAAACTTAATGAGAGTTGGTCACACTTGTTAATTAGATAATTTTCACCTTGTCACCTTTCCAATAAAAATAAAATAACAATTTAGTAAGTGTACATACATATGCAAATTTATTTATTTAGTTAGGGTCACTGAATACAAAATTCTAAGACTTTAATCAAATCTCGTCTAAAATTATTTAACATTTATCTTTTAATTTCACTTTAAAATCAGAAAGTTGCAAAGATTTCTGTATAATGTCTCCTCTATTTCCTGTAAATAAATGTAACTTACGAGATCTCATTTCAACAAATGCATACAAAAGAAAATACGTATATGTATTGTAGGCACAAATAGTTACACACATAATGCTACAGACAAAAGCAGCTCCACGAAATTTAAATGACTAATGACCATCCCCAGAGCTTGAGCAGGCAATCCAGAAAATGAAGCTGAATCCGGCATACAAAACGGGATACAGCATTAATGTCCATTTTTCAATTTTCTCTGGAGCTAATTTTGAGCTCCAGAGAGTTTGGACTTCTACAGATTTCTTTCGCTCTACTTCAAAGTTTTCTTGTCCCTCATCCCCATTTGTTCCGCGCATTTCAATGTCATCCAATGTGCTGTTTCTTTTTGAACCCTTTGTGGATGACGAAATTGGGACCTCGCTCTTTTTGAAACTAAACTCATGAGTGTCCAAATAATGGACTAGAATAAACTCAACGAAACCATAAAAGACAAATGTGAGACTTATCCCGTTCCAGAAGTCGAGGGCAGTTGTCGAGCCCATTTTTGGTAAACTAAGTGCCATGTTTGTGAGTCTCATGTAAGCCGTGGTTAGAGTTACAAGGGTGAGTATCCCCCGCATGAGGAATGTCTTCTCCCCCCGGAAATCTAATAGGAAAGACAGCCAGGTGACGATGACGTGATTGATCATTGGAATAAAACATTGCGTCAAGTAGAAGCTTCGGTTTCGGCTGAACTGGAATTCCGCCAAGAGACAACTAAAGACACCTAGAAAACACATTATAAATTTAAGATTTTATATGAATTTAGTTGAATTTAAACTAACCAGTAGCTGCTTGAGAGTCACAGTAGTTTGATGTGACGCTATCAAATACAAATTCCGGGGAAAGGGAAATGCCATTGCTCAGTGAAATTGGATGGGGCACAGGCTTCCATTTGTATATCAAATCATCTCTTGCAAATGCATCTAAGTATGTACACGTAAGAAAATATTTATCCTTTAAGACGATCAATACTAATGTCAATTAAGAGCTAATTTTAAAGGCTTACAACTGGCCAATTGGACACTGCAGAGTGGACTATCAAAAGGAAAATACCTCCGTAAAATACTTGGACAAGTTAGTCTCAGCGTTATTCTGGTCATTTAAATGAAGATTTAAAAACAATCTGACACAGTAAAATAATGCATATAAATTATACCTTGTGCTTTGAAAAATAGTTCCATTTGGGTAAATACGAATATAACCATTTGGTTTCATGTTTGAGTGCAGAGAACTCGAGACTTCGTTTTTGAAAAAAGTGTCGGGTGTCCATATCTTTTCTTTGTCCAACAAAGTGAGATATTTCAATTGACCTTTGTTACAAAAAATTTCATTCCATAATATTGATTATTATTAATTAGTATACGAGAATATGAAAACTGTAAACTAACGCAATTGAACTGGGTTGTATTTTGAATACGCCAAACGATCATCCTCCCATTCTTGGCGAAGAATAAGTTGTATTGCAAATTCCTTTTTTTAGCCAAAACGTATCAAACAATTTGCAGACATTTAATTTGATCTTACTGTATGTGTACCTGTTTTTTGGCATCAACCAACTCAAAGTTGCGAACATAAAGAGACGCACTAATTTCAATTGGCTCTGTAACAATGACATTATATTTTTCTCACGATTTAAAAAATCCTGACTTACCTGAAGTATTCACAATGGTTGGCCTCACATTGACATTATTTATTTTGTCCGTCAATATCTTTTGCAGCCAGTCGTATTCATAAACCTTCAAATTCACAAATGCTCCGTCACTACATACAAACAAAAAAAAATGCAAAATAAACGTTGTAACAACTCTGCAAATTAGGGCACAAACGAACCTTGACTTCAACAAAGAGATTCCTAGAACAACAACTGACAAAATGGATAGTCGGGGCATTGCTAATATCTCAGGTAAAATTCAGAAATTTTTCTCAAAATGCTATATATTTATGAAAAGTGTGGACATCGGATGAATATGGAACAGCAAATGGCATTGTTTGTGGAAGGGGAAGTTCCCTCAATTAATTCTAGTTAATTTAAATATCATCCTCCAAAGTTCTCTCATACAAAATACGCATAAACAAGTAGGGAGAGTTAATTTTAAAATACAGTCATTCATTCAAGTGTTTCACAGCTCATTCCAGTCAAGTCCTCTCATAAAATTATCCAAAACCCTAGCTGAAAACAATGGGATATCATGAATTGAATTCATAAAAGCAAAACCTCCAAATGCAAAATTCCCCTCGAACCAGTACGATGTTAAATTAATTGACCTTAATGAATGAAGATCAGTTATATTGTATCGAGTTCATCCTTTATTTGCTTGCTCTCAGTTTTCTGTTCACAAATTGTGGACCACAATGTACGTAACTGAATATATATAACTTGAATTTATACTGTTACGTTAGTATAACGAAGATAACAAGTAAATGCAATATTAAATAATTACATAAGTGCATTATTCAACAAATACAAAAATGAAAAACAATCAGAACGAACTGTAACTGTAAAGTACTTTTCTCCTTAATTAAGATTTCTTCATAACAAAGACGTATCGATTGCTAATAATAATAAAGTTAAAGTCCATTTTCAACTACTACAGTTTATAACTTTAACTGAAAAAACACCACTGCATAAGTGCTGATCAAACTGAAAGCAGCCAGCAAGGTCCCCTTTGTAATTGCAAAAAAGTCCCAGGCGGTGAATGTGATGGGATTTGATGAATACACCGAAAGATAACCCAGAACTGGGTTTTGAGACGCTGTACTCAGACTTGAGGAGGTCATTGCCTTGGCTAATGCCACATTCACGTCCAGTCCCTTGGAATACACGTCACCCAGACAGACAAGAAAGACAACTAAACGAACAAACACACACACCCCATTTCCAGCAAAGACTATAATGGCCTCAGAACTTCCAATTTGAGATGCATAACGGATTGGGAGGAAACAGAGGATGCAGGTGATTGTGACCAGGTTCCCCACTTCCATCAGCAATAAAGGACCTAGAATTCGATTTATTTTGGATTGAAGGAGACCAACAGTTTGCACCTTTTTGACCACAAACAACAAGCAGTTTTCTTTGTGATCATTTGTTATATCGATTCCATGATCTGAAGATTCAGGGACATTTTTAGCATTACCAGCATCAACATGATCTGCTTCAGGAGAATACGAAGCTTTGTTTTTATTCAACATGTTATGAACAGCAGTTTTTATGAAACGCTCGTGGATTTGATTCATGTTTGAAGTATTTATGTCAGAGTCCTCAATTTTAGTCTGTAAAACAATCAATCAACTTGCTATTACTGATGCCTCATTGCCCGGTTGCTAAAATGATTGATTAAAAAAACAGTCTTACATCAATCTTTCCCCCACTGAATGTATAATCCAATCCTGTTGTCAGCGTTGTCATGCATTGTCCGATGACTGTGGCAAATAAGCAGCAAGTTCCCTCCAGCATCGTCAGTCCAGCCCACAACCAAAGTATCATTATGATTTGAAAGATGACATACGCCACATGATGTGTCTCGTTGTATAGATTTTCGTCCAAATAGTGGAAGGGATACATGGCAGCTCTGGGACTCATAATGGCGTGATATGCGCAAAACAAAGTGGAAAGTATTGCCATCACGAAATAGAGCATTTGAAAACGTCGGATATGTCTTGCAGTAATTATTGGACAAAACAATCGCTCCAAATCTTGTTCGATGGTACACCAATCTTCAAAAAGCTGAACGAGACTTTTCCCTCGGAGAAACATAAAAATTGTAAAACAATATGCAGGCATTCCACAGAGAAACCAAAGACTTTGGGCTGCCAGACTTAGCACAGGGCTATAATTGAGGGCGATGAGGAATGAAATCCCTTGAAAAAACATGTATGCCGACGAAACAAGAAAACATAGAAGGCTGTAGGCAAACCATTTTTTCCGATTATGTTTCAAGGTCAGCGCGTCCCCAATGGTCGTAAAGGTGCAAGGGAAAACGCCAAACAGGCGACAAATTGTCACTGCAGGACGAACATTGCTTAGTATTTGTGCTCGCGTTCCACTATTATGACTGTCCTTCACTTTTCCTGAGCCTTGGCCATGAAAGGACGTGGCAAAAAGTGATGTTATGAATTCCATTTTGAAACTAATTAGAACTGAAAAAGAAAGTACACAATGAGGACTAAGGACAAACTGATAGCACAAACTTATTTGTAGTTGGCTCTGTCAACAAATAATTGCCTTGGTCCTGTCAACTCCAATTATTTTTGTGAAGGATGGAAGGGAAATGAATTGCCAAATTATTCATAACCATTCCCTCAGAGTTTGACATGGGAAATATTATTTTCACTTAGTTAATTGCAATTTTACTTATAAATGAAGGCTATAGCGTGACGATAAATTCTGAAATATACATTAACATCGCTCGAATGAAATTTATTGCGATGTTATAAACATGCAAAGATCTTTATATTGACTACCCCATGAACGACTAAATAAGAATAAAAATGGGCCATATATTATCTCGTAAAACCACTTACGAAACAAATTATTTTCTCCAGTTAGATATGAGTATGAGACATTTTTAGACATATTAAGTATTCACATTATTGGGGGTTTGTAAAGAATAATGCAAGCCAACAGAGCTTCAATGTAACAAGTGCTTTCTCCGCACGGAAAGGAAACGCTTGAATAAAACAGAGGAAAAACACACTTTGGACATTCAAGTTTGGGTTTTCATCTCTATATTTTACGATGCTTAATAAAATATCTCGTCCAGTGCATATGGTATTTAGCTTTTTTTATTCACCACTTCAGTTTGAGGGATTATGATAGCTGGTGAAAGGTGAAAGCAATCAATTGTAATTTTATGCGAACACACCATTGTCATGCAATCCTTTCTTCCCTGATCGATAATCTTAATTTGTTTTTTTTATTATAACACCATTTTCATGATTAGAAAAACTTGATATTTATATCCTCATGTAAAGAATTTTTTCATACATTTGCTGCAAACACAGAAATCATGGAAGACCTTTCTCCCGTAACTGCTGGGTTATTTCCGGTGGTAGCAGTGGGGAAATATTTTGGACTAATCCCATTGAATCGTTATCCGAAAACTACAAAATCAAAGTTATTGATGGTTTATAACATGTACACACTTTTTACAAATTCGCTAATCTTCGGATTTGCAATTATTCTATTTTTCCGGGATATTTTGTCCCTTGAAGGTTCCAATCTGGTGGAACAATTTTTGGACATGGTATATCACTGCCATATACTCATTACCATTTCTACTCTCATGATCCAAACAAAAGAACTTCCCAACATATTTCGAACATGGGACAAATTGGAGACACTGTTAAGGGCAATGGAGGCCGATGTGCCACAAGATCGAATAACTTGTCGAAAAAGTCCATACACTCATCCCTCAAACGCCTTTCCTGAATATGCAATCCAAATTCTCCAAATCGGGCGAAGGGGACATAGGACCTTTCTCAAAATCTCCAACCTGCTAACTTCTCTTTATGTCCTCGTTGTCTTCATAGGAGCTGTTTCCTATTTCATCACAATTTCCATTAAAGAAGATGCTCAAGATGCCTTTTCCTATTTTGAAGAGGCTGCAAAAGTTTATGTAATTGAAGAAGGTGTTTTTTGGTGGACTGGGATTTATATTATAATTTTGGGTAAAAACCTTATTTCCACGAATTGATATTAGATATGTGTATTTTAAATGAAAAGGTCATACAATGGAACTAATTTGGGCTTTTGGAGACATGCTCATATTTTCCGTCAGTATGACGCTCTGGTATCAGTTTAAGCGTTTCAACAAAATTGTCCGAAAACTTTGCGAGAGAAAGATGGATGCGAGGGACCTAGAAGACCTAAGAATTGTCCACTGGGAAATGGCAAAAGCAACAAAGGTACACCAAATTAAACATAATGCAAGTATAATGTTGATAGCATAGTTATTTCTAATAGAAAACCAACAAAATGTTAAGTATTTTGACAACTACAGTCTTTGTCTGCAACATTCTCTACCTTTTTTCAAGAGTATTTAATGGAATAGAGGAAGATTTGAGACACCCAAATTGGTTCATTAATTTTGAAGCAATTTATGCATTTAGTTATTTGATTATCCGGATTTTTTCAACTGCCATCATCGCCACAAAGTTTGCATCGGAAACCACTCAAAGTTTCAATGCTCTTGTTTTTACTTACTCTGCAGAGACAAAGGAAACGGAATATCTTCTTGTGAGTAAAAAAATCAAATTACGATCTAACTACTAAAATATAATTATGGGTATACCCTTTTTCAGATTGACAGGTTTTGCACCCAAGTCCTAACATACGACTTGTCAATTAGCGGAAGCGGATACTTTTACTTAAACAAAGGATTTATTGCAACGGTTGGCGTTCCTACTTATTTATTCAAAACTTATCATTCAAATACAATTATTGACATTTAATTTAATTTTTCAGCTAATTAGTGCTCTTATAACCTACGAAGTTGTAATTCTTCAGTTTTCTGCCGCGACCAAGACAAAACAATTATATACCAATACAAGCTCTATACATTTTGAGGAATAACGTATTTGTACTATCAAGTTGTATTTAAATAAAAAGCGTAACAAAAATAAAATCCTCTACTTTTAATGCAAAATCAAAATGACACTCTTTCACCTACGAGAGGTCTCGCATCTACGTCAGAGTTGATTTTAAGATTTTTCTTGACTGCTAGTGAAGCACCCAAACCTACGACTGACTGGAGCGGGAGATTGAGCTTGATCAAGTTGTCGTCCTGAGGTCCTGACACTATCCCAGATTTATCCGTTGGTTTCGCTTTCTTTTTCACATTCGTCGTCGTTTTCTTTTTCAATTCAGAAGCTGAAAATGGCAAAATTTAGAAAATATAACAATGATTGTACTATAATCTCATATTGCCCCAAATTATTAATCGCTTCTCCTGCGCTTGAAGCTGGAGTCACTAATTTTGAATTTAATCACAGGAATCTACTATACATCATCTCACGACAGGACAAAACGGAATTTAAGAAAAGGCCTTGTGCATGCATAAGTTTAGGTATATAAGTACAAGCAAGGTATAAAAAAAATAAAAAATCAATTTACATATTTACTTACCATCAGGTTTTGATTTAGCAGTGTCATTCTCCGACTTTACACTTTTCTCTGTAGTTGTCAACATTTTTTCTGGTTTTGAAGACTGTGGAACTTTCTCCTGAGACTTAGGGGCTTTAGTCTTGTTCCGTCCCTTTCCAGTTTTTAGAAAACTTTCCAGAGTTCCGCTTGTGACTTTTGTTGCATTGTGTGCAATTACATCATCAATAATTGTTTTTGTTGTATTTGGAACAAAAGATTCGCCAATTGGTTTAGTTGTATTAGGTGAATGCGTTTCGTTTATTCCTTTTACTGGGTCCGGCACAAATTGCTCGACTGGTTGTTTTACAGGATCCGGTATAAATTGCTCACTGGGTTGTTTTACTCCATAATTTGCAAACGTTTCGTTAGTTTGTTTAATTGGATCCGGCACAACGCTACCTGTTTTTGTTGAATTTGTTGGAACAGTACTTAATATCGTATTTATCGGAGCGTTATCCGATGTATTCGTCCCTTCATAAAATGAAGTTGTGTTAAATGCTTTTGTGGTAGTTGTACTATTTGAACTTTCACTAACTGACGTCTTATTGAGCATATCGCTATTTGCTTCATCGCCATTAGGATTACTATCAGGATTATTATTTTTGGTTTTATTGAATTTATTAACTTTCCACCACGCACTATTTGCAGTGTTAGTAGTTGTACTTGTATTCGTTATTGTAGTTTTGGTTATTTTGTACAGGTCACTATCTTCGTCCGGGTCTTCCACAAAATCGTCTTTAGTGGATCTCTCTTTCATTTCTGCCAAAAGCTGAGACAAGTTCACTCCTTGAGGGAGACTCACATTGGAAGATTTTCCAAAGCTTCGTAAATAGTGAGACAAGTTGCGAAGTGCTTTGTAAGAAAACGATTCAGGAGCCTCGGTTGTCGACTGTTGCATGTAATCGCCAGAAATGGATGAGTTTTTTACCAACCAACCATATGTCGTTGTTGTGTTTTTCAAAGTTTGTGTTGTAGTTGAAGTTTTATCAAACGTTAGAGATTCATTATATAATATTCCATTCGAAGTGTCATTTATTTTTTCCCCAAGAGAGGAATTCGTATTTTCATCTTTGCTGAGAGTAATTTCACCTGTCGAACTTGAATTGTAAGTTGTAGCGTTTCCTGAATCCACAATGTTTGGTTTGGTTATTTCGTTTGTACCATTTGAGTTTATATTGCCAGATGTCAACCATTGAGATGTTGTATTAGTGAAGTGAACTTTCTTTGTCGTTATGACCTGCTTCTGCCACCATTCTTTGTGAGCCATGGAAGAATTATTCAATAAAGATGAACCATTATTATCGGAACCTAAATTTAAAACACTGCTTTCATTTATTATTATATTTGATATATTTGTTTCTGCAACACTATCGTTTCCCAAAGAGTTATGGGGAAATTTAGAATTTTCGTTTTCGCTTTTATTGGCACCAGCAATAGGAAATATGACGCGGCTTTCATTTTGACCACCATTCGTGTTATTACTTTCACCCGCAGGTGGCAAGCCTTGGCCGCCCTTATTTGGGTCTTTTCCAGAGGAAGAATCAATC
>JAQIXN010000968.1:0-24911 GCA_034698145.1 Proisotoma minuta | reverse complement strand
TAATGGAGTTTAAAAAATGGTCTTAACTACACTCTGGGTCGGGCTACCTAAGCTTGCGCTGCACAGTGAGATTTATTAATGTATTAATTTAAAGTTCAGATGTACGTCATAAGGAAATGAAGTGCCTTAAAGGAAGAAAATATTTGGATGCAATGTGTGTTTATTTTTGGGCAACAACCCCAGTTATAGTTGCGGTCTTAAGTTTTGGGACCTACGTGCTTCTGGGAAATCAATTAACTGCTGCAAAGGTTGGTATTTTTTGACATAAATTATTATAATAATAGTTTATGTAATTTTATTTGCATTTCTATAAAATATAGGTCTTTACAAGCATTGCGCTGTTTAACATGCTCATCTCCCCACTAAACGCTCTACCTTGGGTTTTGAATGGAGTTGTCGAAGCTTGGGTTTCCATTAAAAGAATCAACAAATTTCTACAAGTAAGTAGTTAAATATTTTTCTATAATTTATAAACAACTTTCATAATTTATTTATAAAATTGTCACTTGTTAGGAAGAAGAATCAGACCCTCAAAATGTCTTGACACAGTTGCCAACTTCAATGAGAGAAACAACTGCTTTATTAGCAGAAGATTGCTCATTTAGCTGGAATACTGAAAATGCTCAAATCCAAAATTTTAATCTTAAAGTTTCAAAAGTTTGTTTATAAAACAAATAATTTCATTTATTATTGGATTAGTTTTAATTTATTCGTATGTAGGGTCAGTTTGTTGGAATCATTGGAAATGTTGGGAGTGGAAAATCTAGCTTGCTGCTATCTCTTCTTGGAGAGTTAAATCAATCTGCAGGAAGCGTTTCAGTTCCAAATCCCAACGAAGGTACAAATTATTGAAAACAATAAGTGAAAATAAGCTATAAATTAAAGTAATCATCATTTTTTGTTTGCTAGGAATTGGTCTTGTTCTCCAAGAAGCTTGGATCCAAAGAGGTACTATCAGAAGCAATATATGCTTTGCACCAAACACAAACCTTGCAAAATACAAGTAAGAATTTTAATTTTTAACAAACTTATATTAAAATTCAATGGATTTATATTCTGCAGATCTGTGATTGATTCTTGTTGTCTTCAAGAAGATCTAAATTCTTTTAAATACCGGGACGACACTGTTGTTGGAGAAAATGGAACTTCCTTGTCAGGAGGTCAGAAAATTCGCCTCTCGTTAGCAAGGGCAATTTATCAGGTAAATATTTCCAAAAAAATCAAGACTGCTTATTTCATATTAATTTTTATTGTATGTTTTTGAAGGATTTTAGCATGTACTTTTTGGATGACATTTTTGCAGCAGTTGATTTTAAAGTTGCAAAACATTTGTACCGAAAATGCATCATGGGAGCACTCAGATCGAAAACAAAAATTGTTTGCACTCATCATATTCAATTTTTAAAAGACGCAGATTGGATATTGGTCATGAACAATGGTGTTGTTTTGGATGAAGGCACTCCTGCTGAAATTCTTCCAAAACATACAACAGAAAGCAATATTGGAGACAACTCGGTATCCGAGTCAGAGTCTGAATTTGAAGATGATAAAACATCCACCAACTTAATTAGTAGAAAAGTGTCTCAAATAAGTTCTTCTTCTCAAGTTCCTCAGACCCAACAATTGGATGTTTCAATGGGGAAATCTGGTCATTCGTTTGATTTTTCACCTACTGCACAAACAATGGATTCAGATGAAGGATGCGATCAAAATGAAGAGGGCCAACAAGAAGGCACCATTAAATATCACGTTTTCCGTTCTTATTACAAAGCAGTTGGCCCATTTTTATTTTGGATGATAATTTTATCCATGACTTTTATGCAAGCTTCTAGAAATATTTCAGACATTTGGCTCGCGTTTTGGGTTTCCCAAGTTCAGAATAATGGTACTGACATTCCAAACTCAACGACAACAACAACTCCAATGCCAACATTTGAGCCTCCCATGATAGGTTTTGAAAATGTTTCCATAAATCAAGAAGAGACTTTTACAGAAGATGAACATCAACATTGGTTTACCAACTATATTATAGAAAGCATCCCATTTTCCGATGATTTGGATCCAACTGTGAAATACTATTTTGGAATATTCATTTTAATCGGAATTCTAAATTCAATTTTTACTTTGGCAAGAGCGTTTTTATTTGCCATTGGAGGAATTATGGGCGCTATAAGAATACACTCTTCTCTTTTGACATCTATTTTGAAAGCTAAAATGTCTTTTTTTGACTCAACGCCAATCGGAAGAATTTTGAATCGCTTTTCTTCGGACTGTGCAACTGTCGACGATTCGCTACCTTTCATTTCAAACATACTACTTGCTCAAGGATTTGGCTTATTGGGTAAAAATATATATATATATATATTTGTTTGCAATATCATTATCGTGGAAAATAAATTTCATAAATATTTTTAAATAGGGACCCTTGCATTAACATGTTTCGCTCTTCCTTGGATATTGGTAGTGATTATTCCTTTACTCCTTGTTTGCAGCAATATTCAAGAATACTATAGACATACAGCACGTCAGCTTAGACGCCTTGGATCTGTTTCATTGTCTCCTGTATATGCAAATTTCTCTGAAACTTTGAAAGGTATTGAGGTCATTCGTGCCATGCGAGCTGTCCGGAGGTGATAACACATATATTCTGATACATTTGATCGAATCAATAATTTAATTTATTGACAGGTTTGAAGAAATTAACGAAAGTCATTTAGAATCTAGTCAAAAATGTCAGTATTCGACTCAGGCGGTCTCTCAGTGGCTTGGCTTCAGATTGCAAATGGTAGGAGTTGTGATTGTCACCAGTGTTGGACTTCTTGGAATTTTTCAGCATCATTATGGATCAGCAAATAGTGGAATAATTGGACTTGCTCTTTCTTATGCGCTTACGGTGACAAGTGCTTTAAATGGGTTTGTAACTGTTTTAACCGAAACCGAGAAGGAGATGGTGGCCGTTGAAAGATCCTGTGAATATATTGAAGAAGTTGAGAGCGAAGAGCAAGTTGAAATTGCACTCGAAGTTCCTCCTTACTTATGGCCTGCTCAAGGTGTTATCAAGTTTTCAAACGTGTGTCTTAGATATCGAGAGAATCTCCCCTATGTTTTGAATCATGTATCATTTGAGACTCGCCCAGCCGAAAAAATTGGAATCTGCGGTCGTACAGGAAGTGGAAAAAGTTCATTATTTGCTGCATTATTCAGAATGGTCGATCATTTTGAGGGTACAATCTTGATTGATCACACCAACATAAAATCTATAAGATTGACTGATCTTAGGTAAATACGTTTAAGAAACCTTTTTATTTTTGATTTGTAAACAATTTTGTCGACATTTTGTAGATCAAAAATGTGCATCATTCCACAGGATCCATTAGGTAAATAAACGCAACTAGATATTTTCATTTTGGGTTAACAACAATACTTTATCCTGCATACATTAGTTTTTAGTGGGACACTAAGAGAAAATCTTGATCCAAAATCAGAAAGACATGACGATGATATTATACGTGCCTTAAACAAGTGCCAACTCCAACCTCTGATTAGAAAACTTGGAGGCTTGGATGGGAATTGCGGAGATTGTGGAAATCTACTGTCGACAGGTAGGCCTGCCTAAATTCTATATTATGCCTACATCTAAAATCTACCCAAGTCAAGTGACCTAATTGTCCTAAAAACAACAGGACAGAAACAACTATTGTGTTTAGCAAGGGCTGTTTTGATGAATGCGAAATGTATATGTGTTGACGAAGCGACAGCTCACGTAGATTTAGAGACTGATCAAACTATTCAAGCCACACTTCGCACATCATTTCCACATTCCACTGTTATAACTATTGCCCACCGATGCAATACCATTCTTCATTGTGACAGGTGATAAGAATAATATTATTATTAAAATATTACATTACCCAACAATGTATATAATTTAGCTAATACGTCTTATGTCTCATTATAGGGTAATGGTTATGGCTCATGGTGAATTGGTTGAATTTGATGACCCAAGTAAGCTCATGGAGCAACCTACATCTCAATTTTATCAACTTGCTCGAGGAACTTTGTGATTCTTAATAATTCATGTTGACGACTTCCGTTAATAGCTTTGTGCCTTATTTACAAACATAATTCAAATTAAATGCTTTAATATATTATATTTTTAGCCATGTTTTATTTAGTGTTTTATATACACAAAGATTTCTATTGAATATGCATTAGTAAATTATTTATCGCAATCAGAATAAATTACGCCCTTCCGTTCTAAAACTGATTATGTATTAATTCATGACTTGTTTTTCTCAAATTATTCCGTCATCATCATCAAAATATGTTTCCACTTTGTAGATTATAAATTGGGGAAATTTATGTTCGGTTCTCACCGGAAAATATTTTCGGTCATCATACATAACTTTTTTGTAAGATGCATGATGCATATCCGGCCCATTTCATGGATTTTGCTTTCCTATTTTGAGACGAGAATCAGCAAAAGTGATATGAGCCACACGCGATTGAGCGTCAGTAGGTAAATGCAACTCGATATTTTCATTTTGGGCTAACAACAATACTTTAGCCTGCATACATTACTCTCTTTATGTGGCTAAATTGTCATTCTATTCCTCTGACATTCTACCGTGACAGTGAGTGCTTGAAATTCTGAATGTCAACTAATCCCAACTTTGTTTGATATTCAATCACAACACACACCAACTTTCAATTTCTCCTCTCATTCACTCCAGACATTTGCTCGTTTGTCTCTGTTTCTAAACAGACGCCAAATCCATGTAAGTCAGTCAATTGCTCATATTAAGAGAAAATCCTTTAAACTTGAAAACTCTATTAAACTTGGAATTAAATACGTTTAAGGAAGCCAATCTGCATGTGGTCGTTCAGAACTGAAACTTGGAAATGAGGGGAAATTCGAGAGAAAGTAGTAGTTATTTATTCCATTCACCAGTGTTTAATTCATAGCATTATTTTATCCGTCTCATCTCACCTCCTTCTCCTTTTGTTCTTGCTATTTGGCTTAATGTGTGTGTCTATGTGAGTAAACATACTTGGCTTTTATGTCAATCAGCAATTATATTTCTCATTATTTATTCAACTTGTGTCAACAACGGAACCCCGTTTTTTACTGCTTTTTAACTGTGGTGTTGGGGAACGAATCCATCAACTCCTCGTTATACATACTTCCCTATCTTTTTGTTTATCTCTCATTCTATTTATGCCATAAATTGACATCCCGTAATAAACCACTGCTGCATATGTAAATGATTTGTAGTTTTGTCATCATCTCTCACAGATTTTTGTTTGGCTACTCTGTCGTCTAGTTCACTTTCCCTTTCAATCCTTTAGAATAATATTGGGAATTGAGGTGATAGCCGAGTAGTAAAAGTGGTGGTTGGCTGGAGGACTTTTTGCTCTTATTCCATCCAGGCCTCTCTCAGCTCCCTCCCTCACTTTCCCTTCACTTCTTCGGAGGAACGGAAGCAAAGCCTTTCTCTTCTCCTAACTACTATAATCTTATTAATTGCCAAACCACCACCGCCCATATATATTTGTGTAAGTAGTGTAATTAACTTTATCCCGGAGAAACAAAGGCTAGGAGAAAGTTATTATACTTGCTTACTTACTTGGGTTAGCTTTCTCTTTCTCTCCGTGTCTAAGGTTAAGCGGATGAGCACATCAATATTATCAATCCATGTTTTTCTCCTGAGGTATAAATTCTACTTTACTTTATTGATTCCCTTTCGTGGTTTGGTGGATACATTGCCCAAAAGTTAGCTGTAAGTGACAGGGCCTTTGGGAGTATATACATATGTATACATCATACAGTGACACAAAAGTCGGGGTTTAAATTTGGAATCTCATGATGAGATTCTCATCTCAAATGGATTTAGTCTCAAATATTACAAGTCGTATTTTGTTTCAGGATCAATAGCTTGGTACAACATTCAATAATTCCTCTCCACAGGAAATCATAAGCCAAAAGTTCCATTGCACAGAGAGAAGGAAAGAGTTGAAACAGAAGGAACAAAGAAGTAATCAAGAAAAAGGTCAAAAGAATTCCAGGGAGTTTGTGAGGGCAGCTGCAGATACATAAGCTGATTGAACTGACGGCAACAGGGAAATAAGGTAAACTCTGCTCCTTAGCTTTCTCTCTCTCTATTTTCTCTGTCACTTTGCTAGAAAACGTTGAGAATTTGAGAAAAAAAGCCGATAAAATGCGAGCAAGAAAAATAATCTTAAAGAATTACTTTGATGGGAAAGCAAACCTCAACAATTTTGAACTGGTTGAAGAAAGCATCTCGGAGACTCTTGAAGATCGAGGTATGATATAATATTATGAAAAACATTTTTGATGGCATTGTGTGATCAGTCCGGTTATTACTTTCTGACTTTCTTCATATAGTTTGGTATTTCTTTCATGACATTCTCTCATTTGTTCGTCGCTTAATTGCATGTTATTGAGTTGGGAATTTCTACACTGGCTGTAGATGTTCTTATATGCAACTTAATTTAAAATGAAGTTATACACAAACTTCATTTCAGCTCATAATTTTGAGTCTTGTCAAGATAACTAAAGTTTGTAAAGTATAAGATAATAGAGGAGGAGAAATATGATTTTAACGATTGCCTTTCTTGTTACACAGAGATCCTCCTGAAGGCCATTTGGCTAAGTGTCGATCCATATATTCGAGCATTCGGGAATAGACTAAATGTTGGAGACACTATAATGGGCTCCCAGGTCGCAATGTAAGTAAACTTTCCATTTATTTTTTTCAATTGCAAAAAACAGCTTAAATTCGTTCATCCTGCTCTAATACCCTAAACAGGTTAAGAGGATTTTTTAATAAAAATTATCAGTTGCAAAAATTTCCAAAAAGTACTTTGCTTTGAAGGGCTTATAAATGTTATTAACCTGTTTATACTGACTGAGTGAAGGGTATGTGTAATTATGTTGTCAGCAAGTTTGCCAATCGCAAAGGAAGGAGTCCATTTAGACGTTCTACTTAAGCATAGGCCACGTACTTAATAACAACACAGTGGTTCTTATTTTGTGTACTTCATCCTTCCTCCTTTCACAATATGAGACGTGATGTGAAAAAAGTTGTTGAAAGCAACTTTCTCCTTTATCCCAGTTAAATCTATCCAGTCAAAAGCCCGACGTAAAAGGCCCACAGAAAACTTTCACCACACCACGTCCATAATGTACGTTAGTGTGTGGAGAGTATTTAGTAGCCTCCGAGTTTGATGGCAGAGTTTCAACAAGTATTTTCATAACACTTGAGCATCTTGAATTGCACGGGCCAACACTAAGCATCCATTCAATATAAAATAACAGAGTTCCCAACCACAATGGAAAGTCTACATCACAAGCAGAAGTAAAGAAAATAGGAAAGGGAATTGAATTGAATCCATTCTCTCTGTTCCTTCATCCAATTCTGATTTTAGAGGATGGGGAGAGAGAGAGAGAGTCAAATTCCCACTTTCCCCGCACACGGATAATTCTATTCCACTTCCAAAGATTTATCTCTGTACTTTAATATGCATGGTGTGGTCTCACTTACTCCATATAAAAGACACAGAATGAATTCCCTGTCTTTCACTACCAAGCTTTAGTTGAAAACTTTTATTCTCAAATTATAAAATTACTCGCTTTCTTGAACATTCTCTTTTACTTTTCCTTAATTAGGGAGTATTATAGTATAGGTATATACATAAGGTAAGCAGGGAAAGCAGCGACTTTGGGTTCACTTTGTCGGTTTCAAACAAATACAATATTATTTGCTGGAAACAAAAGAAAATATATACGTATATTTCTTGGTCTAATTAATGGGATTTTGTCACCCAGAACAAGCATCCAAATACCACATCTTAGCTGTCAGCAAAGTCTGTGAAAGAACAATCTCTTTTGTGAACAAACTAAGGAGTAGTAGCAGTCAGATGCAGAGGTGGGTGAAATTGAGGGATTGCAGTGCTCTATCTTAAAGTCCTGGTGGATTACATAGGATTTCCAACCAAATAAGCACTGAAACCTCCAATAATCCACCTAGTTTCAGGTATAGATATATGTATAGTTAGGATATACAAAGCGTACTTTTACAATTTGAATATCAATGGAAAATTTGAAGCGGAAATGAGTTCCAGTTTCATATCTCATATGTATGTAACATATGCATGTACTTACTTATGTGATCCACAAGTAAAAGAGAGAAAGTTGGAGAAATAGCATGCTATCTGTCTACTTAGACGGTAATACTTTCCCAGGAATATTATTATCCGGGCTAAACCTTTCTCTTTTATCTTTATGTGATTGTTTGTCTCTGGCCAGTTTTATTATTATATCGTACACACAAATCTATTTGACTTTCTTTCTCTTTCATTCATTCTGACTGAAAGAAAGTATTATAAGTAAATGAATCGTTACGCATTTCCTTTGACCGGATATATTTATACAGACATCTATCAAAAAGTACAAGTAAAAGTAGCTACAATGTATATATATATAGATTTGGACAGGCTGTTATTAGACCACTGAATTTGTACCTACATCGGCTACATCGTAGAGACATTTCACTTAATTTTAATGGGACTGACCGAGTTTTGGCGTAATTCTAATAGCATAGGTCTGTCACAGTCACCGCAGTGGCATTTCTACTTTCTTTACTAATATTCATATATATAAACCCGAGTTTGATTTGCTCCGAGCTTCATATAAAGCAAGGGAATGTCTTTCCCTTTTCATACTCACTTGTCTCAATTTGCCTCCAGCCAGAATAAAATGGGACTTTAAAATTCTGAGATGAATATGTATGAGCGTGTCATTTCATCACATTTCCTTAATCATATTTTAAATTTAACCTTTCTGAGTATTATATAGATAGTTATATGATTGGTAAAGGGCAAGTAAGTTGGATAAACGTAGATTAACATGCCCAATCTAATCAACGTCATAGAATAAAGTTTATGACTTCAAGTATTCGCAATAGATGAAAATTAATTAAAGGGTAATGAGCCATACTATTGCTTGAATTAGTTTCTAGAATTGTTGTTGTCCAATCACATTGCTCTCTGCCAAGTGCTTAATTTGGGTCTTTATATAAGTTTCGAAATGCAATCAACAATCATCATCCACCAACAACTGTTCGAGTCCCACTACTAATTATACTTTCTTTGTTTACTTTCCCCTTTCTCCAATTTTCAATTGAATGAATAGTCCAATCTTCATCTTTCTCTCTTCCCAAACATCTATACATCATTTTCTTGGATGGGAATCGGGGAAAGTGAGTGGCCCAAAAACTTTCACTCAATGTAAAGTTGAATCTTTATTCTTTGCATTTTCACGTAACAGCAGACTTTATCAGCATAATCGTGAGAGTCGTCAGCTAGAAACAAGCTGTCAGTTTATGCTGCTTCATAATGTCAAAAAGATTTGCTAATCCCCTCTTTTAATTCTATTAACTGTAGCTGAATTACACTGTATAATTTCGCAAATTCTTCAAAAGCTGAATATGTCGCATAAATATAAATGCAAATGTCAGCACTTTCCTTACTTTCCTGTCTTGAGGGCCTGGGCTCAAGGACTTTCTTTTCCAATTGAATCCAACATTTCTTTGGATGAGAGATCAAACTCCAAATCTTTTCATTGCCTTTTGAATCTTTTGAAAAAATCTATATATTTTTTGCTGATCCTATTATTAAATTTCTATTCATTGGCTTTTATGGAAAGAGCCAATTAAATTACATAGGACATCATTACTTTTTTGATGGTGGAGAAATTTCAATGCTCCCTTTATCATTGTGGTAAATCATCATCATCGTCATCCTTTCTTCTGGGAAGAAAAGCACTCAATTTTCTCTGGTTCTATTGATAGTCTTCACCAAAGTTCAAATTAATAAGCACTTATTCTCATTCTCAATTCTTGGAATACATCAAATTAGACTTGTAATATAGACAGAAGAAAAGTCTTTAAAGTCCTTTGACAAAACTATCAACAAAAAATGCTAAAATTAGTTATTCTGGTAATTTGCGTGCTCTTTCTTTTGTATTTTGAGCGAGATGTAAACTTTCTTCGACTTATTTCTTGCCTAGAGAAAATGAAAACTTTTTTCACAACTCACTCAACTATACTGACTTTCCATTTTACCTTTTTTTCCTTTGACTGCTTATTTTACTTTATGCAGATTAAATTAGACAGACAATTCAGCTACTAAACAACAATCTCACTCCTGTCAGACTCTCACACTAAAAACTTTGGACTTTTTGGGCTAAATGGCAATAAAAGTCTTGAATTTTCTTCCAAGAAAAAGCCCTTCCCAACCAATTTTGGTTACGAAAATCCCATCTTTCACATCCACTTTCATCAACTCGTACATTTTTAATACCTCCATTTACATATTCATGCGTCTCAAGAAAATCCAGCTACTCCACTTGAACATTTGCTTTATTTTTATGAAAATTCTCTAACTACTGTTCACATTCCTACCAATTCCAAATATTTCTGATATTACACAAGAATTCTTTTATTACATATTTTTATTATTGAAACGTGTTCTTGATTTTTTCAGAGTGGTGAAAAGTCGAAATCCTTCCCCTTCATTTCAAGAAGGAAAGAAAGTGATTGCGTACGTCGGATGGAGAGGTGTGATACTTGAATTCACTTCTATTGTAAAAGTCTCAACATTTTGTGCCTAGTATTGATTTTGCGAGTGGGCTGCTAAAGAATGAATCTTGTTTTGGAATTGAATTTTTATGAGAGATTCATTCTTGGATCGCCCAATTTACTTCCTTTCTGTTTACTTCCACCATTTTCATCTTGGGATGCATTTTATTTATTTTCTGTATTGTTTTTCAAGCGGAATAAAATGTAATGTTTGTATGATTTATTCTAGACATGACAATATGCAACCCGGATAAATTCAAGGGATTGTTTCGAGGTGTTTTCCCAATGCCAGATCTTCAAGGGCTTCCTGATTCGTATGCTTTAGGCGTCTGTGGACTCACCGGGTATAGTTTTCCCTCAAGGACCATAATTTTGTATGTTTCACACAAACTTTTCATTTTAGATTAGCAGCATACTTTGGTCTGCTAAAAATCTGCCAACCTAAAAGTGGGGAAACTGTTGTTATCAGTACAGCAGGAGGAGGAGTTGGTTCAATAGCCGGACAAATTGCTAAAATTAAGGGTATATAAATATGTTGCATAAGTAAAAGTTTGGCATAAAATGACAGTGATTTACTCATCCATTGAATTCAGGTTGCAAAGTTTTGGGATTTACGGGATCTGAGGAGAAAGTTAAATGGGTCAAGGAAGATCTTAAATTTGATTTTGCATTCAATTACAAAGAAGTTCATTTGGATTCCATTCTCAAAAAGTATGCAGTTGAAGGGGTCAATTGTTATTTTGACGGGGTAATTTTCCATATTTTGTGATTAAATTTTATTATATTCCTAACAATGGTATTTCTAGGCTGGAGGTGAAATCACGTTTTGGGTTTTGCAAAATATGAATGAAAATGGTCGAGTTGCTTTATGTGGGGCTACCTCATGCTATAATGAAGATCCAAAAGCTTGCAAAGGTACTTTCCAATTAATTTAATCCAGTCTCCATAATAGTCTCATATTTATCTCATTTCAGTGCAATTTGACTACGTATCACTGATTGTTAAGCAAATCAAAATGGAAGGCTTCCTTACCAATCGCTGGTTTTCCGAGTACGGTCCTGCATTAGCAGAGATAATTGGATGGGTCAAAGAGGTGATATTCGGAAAAAGTTGCAATTTTATTTCTAGACTTGAGACAAAATTTTATTATTCTTTCCCTAGGGTAAAATAAAAAGCAGAGAGACGGTAATTCAGGGATTTGAAAACATGCCTCAAGCATTTATTGATCAACAAGAGGGAAAGAACATTGGGAAAATGCTGATCGCCGTGTAGATTGTGTGGCAGTGTGACCCTTTTCTTTGTAGTAATGTCTTAAGGAAAATATTAGAACAATTTAAAGTCTGGCTTCACAAAATCTTAAACAATTATAGGGTGTCAAAATAGACAATCAATCAACTATAAAACTATAAAAAAAAAACTTGAGTGTGTAGTGTGTAATGTAGTGATCCCTAAATAACGATATGACTGCTTATGTAAACGAAATTTCATTCCACAGGGTCAATTTTTATTAGCTAGAGCTCTCCTAACCAAAGCTATGAATGCTGTACAAAATCATAAATGTTTGTGATAAGATGAATGGTCATCATATTTTGAGAAGATTCTCTAAAAAAACGTAACAAAAGTAACATCACCACGCTGCGAAAAATATCATACTCTTGTCAGAAAATTAGCAAATATTTAGATTTTAAATGCATGAAAAACTTGTATTCCATTTCCATTTATTTCCATTATGATTAAAAAATACTCTGTTGTCTCTGTTAAATTTTATTCAATTTCATATTCGTTTTGACAAAGCGTAAACGGTATCGAACGAATTTGGGGTACAATGAATTTCATGAGCGAAAATCATACCGAAGCCGATCAAAACAAAAACTTTCATTTTCATTCTTCATCCAAGTTGCATGAAAGAAATTCATTTACAACAATTCATTTATCTAATTGTCATCATTTTGTGGTTCTTGATTTATCTTGATGGCTGACACGCATCTTGCAATCATGGAGGAATTTCCTCTTTTATCGTCTTGGGACAATAACTACTGGACGGGTTTTGTTTGTGGCCAGGTATGGAAAAAATGGAAATTTAACATTCCATTGTTAACAAACTATTTAAATAACAATGGTTTCTTAATGATTAATAGTCAAAATTGGTCCGAATCGCACTCACTGCAAGGAATTTTCCAATGGCTGCAGGAGCGTCTTTAAAAGGGGATCCCAAAATGGTTGAAATGCTTTCTCCGTTTACATCCGAAATTAGCAAGGTTTAAAATTACAACAGCAATTTAATGCAATGCTTTTCCCAATTTCCATTTGTTTGTATTAATTTGTATCTATTTTTTAGATGACTGCCCCCAATTCAAAGTTAACGATTGTCGACTTGTTGAGGGGATTGAAGAGCTTTGTACGTTTAATCTAAGAAAATTGAAAATGGCTAATTTATGAGCATTTGTTGTCTTCAATTTCGAATAGATAATCAAGAATGAAGAAGATCAAGGACAAGGAGGGACAGAAACTGCTGTAATTGGCACTTCCGAGTACTTTGTTACCATTTTTAACGAGCTTGAAACGATAGGCATTGAAAATGTGGAATATGCGTCACAAGATTTTCAAGATATTTCCGTCAAATACGTTGATCAATTAGGACGGAAGCACATAATAAAATTTGCATTGTCGCCAAAATATCCACAAATTAAACCAAACTTGTGGGTTGACCTCCCAACAACTTCCAATGGAATAGAATGGCCATTGGTAATTTTCTTAAAAAATGAACATGTATCAATTCCATATCTTTAATTAATTCCAATTATTAATAGAAATTATCAGATGCGTATGCTCAATTTAAAGGAGAAGTTGATCGCTATGTCGTATTTTGGAGTGTGGTAGACGAGTTAGATGCTCAAGCTAAAGTAATTGATCCAGTTCAGCCAAAACGAGGAGATACTCACAGAAGAATATTATTGAACCAACACGTTGTCGTCAATCTTTTGTTTAATCCACTATGTCCTAAAGCTTTACCAGAAATTAAAATCTCTGGTCCTGAAAAGAATGTGCAAGATTTGGATAATTTGTTGGATAAAAATTGCAAGGTATTATTTTTTTACAAAGTTTAGAAAGCCAATATTTATTGGTTGAATGAATACATTTAATTGTGCATTGTAGGATTGGTGTGATGAAAAATCAATTTTGGAAAATCTGGAGGATATTCTTCACTGTGAATTCATGCTAAAAATGGACATTGACGATGATGAAAACAATGAAGACGCGTCAGAAAATAATTTAGAATCAGTTTGCGTAATTTGCTGTGCTTATGAATTTGAAGGAAACATTCCAGAAACAACTTGTGAATGTAGTTCAATGTACCACGATAAATGTTTAAGTGATCTTCTTGTCAGTGATTGTTCGACAAAAGCAAAAAGATTTTGCGTAGATTGTCCTGTTTGTGGCTTGGAGCTAAAAGTTAGCCGATCAAATAAATTTGGATGGTGAATCTAGCAGAAAAAACAGTGTGTCGACGACTCGAATCCCTATAATGTTTCATAGGTAACTGCTTGCTACTATTTGTTCATGCTAAACCGTGACCACTTTTTGTGTACTTACTACTTACACTATTTTATTTTCAGAGTCTTTACCATTTTCAAACATGGATCACGCAGAGAGCAATCCAATTCGACAAGAAGAGGAAACATTGACCAAAAATACTGATGATTTAGAAAGCAGAAATATAAATCAAATTAGTCAAGCTAGTCTCATTAAAGAAAAACCTTCAAAGATAGTGACCCTTGTTAAATCTTCTATATCAGCTTTTGTTATTGTAAGTTTAGAATGCAAAATAAATTTCTCTAAAAGTTATTGTTTTGCTATATTATTCATAACTTTGTTTTAGGCTACAAAAACAGCATTTTCTAAAGATGACGAACAATGTACAATCAGAGGTTGTCGATGTTTTATATGGACCATTTCTATTCTGCTAGTGGTAATTCATTAGGCAAACTTTATTTTTCACTTTGAATAAAATCTTTATTTTTTTAAAATCTTTGATTTCGTAGACTGCAGCCGTATGGATTATTGTCCTTTGGATTGACAATTTACAATACCACTACGAAACAAAATATTGGATTTCAGAAATATCTCCTCCCTGGCCTGTATTTAATAACGTTCATGTTTTCGCTATTTGCTGGGCTATTCCTCTTTTATGTGCAAGTTGGCTAATTTGTTCCACACTATTTTTACAAGTGACGCTAAGTCGATCTGTAAGATGCATTTTGAAATATACGGTACTTTAATATATAATTATTATTTATTTTTTCTGTCGGCAGTATTACGTGATGACTTCCTGGCTATTATTAATTCCAGCATCATACTTTATCTATTTCATTGTTTATTTGGGTTCCTTGAATGAAGCTGAGCTAGAGACAGTGATGAGAAGACATCAAACTGATTACAAACCAAACATTGATGCAAAGAAATGGAATGATTTGCAAAACTCTCTTCAATGCTGCGGCATTAAGGAGCATGGATGGCAAGAATTTGTTTCAATTTTGGCTTTAGATGGAACTGTCCCAATTTCATGCTGTAAAAACAAGGTTAGTTTTTGATTATAATCTAAATCAATATAATTTTTGTATTTTAATAAGGAGAAAAATCAGTGTCAAAAAAAGCCTTCAGAAGCAAATACCTGGACTGATGGATGTTTAGAAAAGTTGGTGGCTGCATATCAAAAGTTTACAAAGCTTTCGGTCTTTGCATTGTGTTTTACACTCTTGGTTATGATGCTTAGCATTTGCACAGCCACAAAATATTTTGCATTCCTTTTGTAAGCATTATTCAAAGTATTGTAAAGAGACAACAAAAAATACACTTGTATATAATTTCCAACTATTTCTAGTCGACGCCAAGATCACCCAAAGTACGAATTTAGATTCTGCCAATATCTGCAAGATTGTATCTGTCCGTATTTTTGTTGCTGTTCCGAAAATCGTGGAGTCAAAATAGTCCCTCAGAAATCAGAATATAGAACAACAGAGCTCGCTTTTTCTCATTATGTAGAAAACTTTGGATTCCCTACGACCCACAAAATGGAAATGGAAGGCCAAATTAATTTAAGTAATGGAACATCAGAAAATGTTTAAAAAAGGTTTATTGAAAAAAAATCCTCATAACATTAAAAGTACATAAAATGTATTATGCTCATCAATTTTTTTTAATAAATACTAATAACTAATAAAAACAGACTATTAACAGTCCAACTGTTGCCTAATATAGTTGATAATAATATATCAACACTATATAATTCTTACATTTGATAAAAATGAGAAAGGGCTGTTTGTAAAAACGAATTGAGTTGAGGATTGTTACTATGATGGTGGTTTCCGCTGATTCCTGTTTCTGGTAAAGGAATATTCCCATTTCCAGTAAAATTATGTGGGATTTGTTTTTGATGGTAAGGAGGAGCATATCCGTAGCCACTCGAGGATGTCGAAGACGGACTCTGATCCATTCGATCCATCATATTATTTGGCAATCCATAAGAAGATGTCGAAGGAAGGGCTGATGACGAAGATGCTGAGTGATCAACCAAGTTTGATTCTCTTTCTCTTTGGGCAGCTTTGCCTCTTTTTCTTGGAGGCGGTTGTGGGGATGAAAAGTTTTCCCTTTTTGAGCGTGGAAGTCTCTGACCACTTACGGAAGTATTGATTCCATGAGATTTTAAATGTAGATTCAAAGTAGATTTAAGAGCAAATCCCTTGGAACAAACTGAGCAGACGTGTGGACGTTCCATTGTGTGAACTTGACGAACATGACCCTCTAAAATGGTTCTTCGGGGAAAAGCCTAGTGGAAAATTGAATAATTTAAAAAATGCAAAACGTATATAAATTCGTACTTTGCCACAATATGTACAAGGAAATGGAGTTGGAATAACGTAATCATCTGAATGGATGCTTTTTATATGAGTGTCCAAATGTTTCTTTGCTTTGAATGCTGAAAATTAGATAAATGATAAATTCATATCGTTATCAAATATCATTTAATTAGAATATGTGCGCTAACCTTTGCCACAGTGCTCACAGACAAATGGCCTATGAAGAATGTTGACAGTATGAAATTATTATTTTTTAAAAGGTTAAAAATAAAAATTATACCTGTGGCCGGTATGAGTCCTCGAATGGTTATTGAGAACCCATTTTGAAATAAATCTTGCATCGCAAATCTGTATTTAAATTGACAAAACGATGAGTAAATTAATAATTTTGAAAGTAAAATCTTTTATATAATTTCTTACATCGCACTTGTGAGGATACTCATCTCTCGTACCATGTGACATTTTATGTTGTTTTAATCCTTTCATGGTCATGTATTTTGCGCCACATTCGTCACAAATCAAAGCTTCGCCATCGTGTTTCAAGATTTTATGTGTTTTGAGAGATGAGGGCTCATTGAATTTGTCACCGCATAGTTCGCTGGAAATTAGCAACAAATTAGTAAATATGTTGAGGCTTGGGAATATTTAACAATATTTAACATACCAGGAAATTATATGTTTTCCCTGATGTCTGTCCATGTGAGCCTTCAAAATATATACGTTGATGAACGCTTTATTGCAGACCTATTAAAAAAATTAAAATGATTCGTAAATGTATCCAATCATTTTACTTCAATTGTAATTAATGAAATAATTAACCTCGCAAACATGAGTTTTTCTCGATTCTGGATCTCCGTGAACTTTTGCAATGTGCCATTGTTTTCTAGCCTTGTCAATAAAACGTAGTCCGCAATTTGGGAACTCGCAAGGGAATGGGCGTTCTCCTGATAAAATATTAATTATGAAGATTTATTAAAATAGTTGACCTTGTAAAATATGTTGATTGAAAATTTACCCGTATGGATTCTTTGATGTCGTGCTAATCCACTGGAAGAAGTATAGCTGCGATTGCATTGGTTGCATACATAAAACTTGTTATGGGTAGATTTATGGCGTTCAAGTCGTACATCATCCACGAAACGGGAATCGCAAAGTTGGCAAACAAAAGGTCGTTCAGTTTCATACTTGTGGAGATCAATATGACGATGTAAATTCATTTCTAAAGTAAAAGTTTTTCCACAAGTAGTGCAGCTGAATGGTTTATTTGCTGAATCCTCATGTTTCATAACCATATGAGCTTGGAGGGACCCTTTTCTAGAAAATTTTCTTCGGCATAAAGTGCAAGCAAATTGTCCAACATCCATATGATCGTTTTTTTCATGATTATTTCTAATTCGTCGAGTTCTAAATTTTTTGTTGCATATCTGACAGCCAAATTTATGCATTCGTTGAACATGAGTAAACAGACCCTCTTTTGTGAAAAATGCACTTGAGCAACTAGTACATTTATGAGCTCTTCGATCGTCATTTCTCGTTGATGACTGATCTTCTTTGATTTCAGAGTCAGAAAGCTCGTCTGATTCATCTTTGTCATCGTCTTCAGGAGGTTCATCATCATCATATTCTTCATCTACTTCCGTCTCAGCTGCTGGATCCAATTCTGAATATTCAGACGACGAATCTAATTCGGCATCAAAGCTAAGGCTGGGATTGTTTTCCGTTTTGATATTGCTTTGTGGCTGCCCAAGAGACGTTGATTGATTTTCAGGCAGTTCTGATGGTGTATTTTCTCTGCAATTAATTAAAGAGACTTCGTCCGGCTGAGGTAGTTCTTGTTGTTGTTCCGTTTCTAAAAGTGATATATTTTCTTCCATTTCAATGGAAGGTGCTGCTGCTGTTGTATTAGTATCAGTCTTGGATGATTGCCGATTAGAATTATTATGTCGCCGACTACTTCTTCTTCGCTCAGGTGGGTTGATAAATTCAGGGCAGTCGGAATCCTCTTCTTCTTTATTGTTAAGAAGGGGATCATGATCTCGTTTTCCGTCTAGGTGCATTAGATACGATGAATGGGATGGATGACAGTGATTGTTTTCCGGATCAAATTCTACGTCTTCCTCAGTCTCAATCTTTACATTGACTTGAACATTGTTACTTGATAAACAAATGTCGTCTTCGTCTATATTCAAGGGAGAAAAAGACGGTATACATACTAAATGCTTTTAACCAATACAAACAATAATTACCTGACAGACATAAAATAGACTGCCTAATTTGAACAAACTTGTCGATTTCAATCTCGTCCGAATTTAATTGTGAGCATTTAGGATCTGAGCTTAAAATTTTGCTTCTGATTTCAAAAATTTGATTTTTGAAGTCATTCTCCAGTTTTAAAGCTTGAAGTCTGGCTTTTTGAGCATACTTGGTGACAACAGAACACTCCTTGCAAAGGACAGAACACTGACCATCTTGATATTGCGCCAGGATGTTTTGGTGGGTCCGAGAATTTTCAGTTCTGTTGTGCAATGTGACTAGTTCACAAAGCTCAGCAATTTCCGGAAATGTAAATTTAGGCTGAGCCTCTTCTTCATTTCCATTATTGGCAGATTGAGTTGACCCCACTTCATCCGCTACTTGATCAGTATTTCCACCATTGTCCTCGTCATTGTTAATAGCAGGAGTAGAAGAAGAATTAGCGTCCGAATCCACTTTTGATAAGCATAGCAAACAAATGTTTTTGCTGACGGGAGTCATATTAGAAATTATCTTCTGATGCATCCAAAACTTATCTAGATCAAACTAAACGTGAGTTCGGAAGTCGGTGGAAGTAAATAACCAATTTGCTATAATCACATACCTGCTTTTGAAAATGGGCAAAATGGACCACTTATTTCCAATCATTTTAATTGCTGCAAGATGGCTTATTAATGGGAATGGATCCGAGCCATTAATTAATTGACCTGTGCATTTTTAGGTCAAATTCCACTCCTTTCTTGTAAAAAATTAAATGTCAATAAACAATTTGCTCTTCTGAGCCAAAGTTCTGTTTCGACTTCGGGGTAAATCAATTCAAAAAGTGTCATTTTCTGGATTTTCTTGAAGACAGTGTCTTGTTTATTTGAGGGTGACCGTGGACATGACCCAAACCCCCCCTGATTTTTAAATATCATGAGCTCCAATCGACTTGGCGTGATTGACGACGAGAAATATTGGAGTGACTCAAAAATCAAGGGATTTGGTTTTGGGGAGGATTCCGAGTCCATTGAAGAGGTAATTTAATTTTTAGTCAGGTCATGACAGTAATAAAATTATTTAATAACGACATCTTTTTTTTAAAAAAACATAGGACAATGTGTTTTTTGGCGTCAGTGGAGAAAGGGAAGCAGCTACAAAAATCAACCAAGAGCTTAGGGCCGAGGTCAGCTCATTAAATTCATTTGCGTCGGATGGATCTAGTGACGAAACTATAAATGAGTCCCTTCAAAGGCTTAGGGACCTTCCGCCCTTCCTTTGGAATGATTCAGGGCCTTTAGAATTAGGTGAAACCTTTGATTTTATGACAAATCTATCACAATGTAGACAATGTTGAATGTCATTCATGTAAAATTGTTGATTTTTTCCGCAGAGTTGGAGAGACCTGTAGCAGGTGCCTTAAATCCAGATATCTTTATTCATTCCAGAGAAGTGAGATAAAAAAAGAATAACAATTTTGAAGATAAATGATACAAAATGTTGTTGAACTATGCAGCAACAATCTGATTCGAGACTTCATATTCCGACAATAGAAGAAACTATCCATCAATTTTTGAATAGCTGTGATAACATAATGCTGGAACATTATAAGAGTTTGAGTCAAAAGAAGCAATTATTGGCAAAAGCTATCGAGATGAATGATGGAAATGCCATTCTTGGGGTATTTAAAATTTATTTAAATATCTTTCAGATTTCTTATTTATACAGATATACCTTGGTTTGTAGGTGACTCTATTCTTGTACAAAACTTTAAAACATAGTATTTTTAGGCAAATCCTTATCGAGAACAAAGCTGCTGCAAATCATTATATAAGATATTTAGAGACCAAAAACGAAGTAACTCATTTGGTCGACCTTCTCAAGTAAACCAATATTTTATTCTGTCAAGTCTAAAATTGTTTTAATTAATCATGCTGTTAATTTTATAGCATGCTTGGACGAACAAAAGAAGCTCTTTGCATTCGCTACAGACAAATATTACGAAGGGAAGCTAGTTTGCCAATTTTCCTGAAAGAGATGGAACATTTTTGTACTTCAGAGTGTCAGTTAAGCAATGAAGACGTGGCTTCTTTAATTACACAACACTTGCAGCTTTTATGTAATAACCTTTATCTATATTCTATGTGTACTAATCATTGATTTATTTTTTATTATTATTATTTAAGATATTCAAAAGGAGATCAAAGAGAAGAAAGACTCGGCCTTTGTTCACTTAGATTATCCATCAGTCCTTAACACTCTAAGCTATGTAGCCCTACATTTTTATGAAAATTCTACACCCCCACTGACCGTAGATTCAATTAAACAAAAATTTAATTTGAATATTAAGCAGCAGACTTGGGTTGTATTAAAAGCTTTAGTCGCTCAACAAAAATATCCTCAAATTGAAGGACTTTTATTGACCAAGGTATATTATAGTTACATATTTTAAAATATAATGTTGATTTATAACAAAATTTTTCAGACATGGCTTGGAAGTAACAAAGACAAGTGCCTTTTACCATTAGAAGACGTTTGCAATACACTCAAAGACGCTCCTGTCGATTTATCCGGTAGATTTTGTAGACTAATTGAAGACACGGAAAAGAAATTAGCCATCGCCCGAAAGCTCAAATGTCACATGGTTGTAATTGACGTTTATGCAAATCTAAAAGATAGAGCAGCGATATTGACTTATATGTCTAATCTAGAAGAAAATTCAAAAGAATCAGTTTATGCTACAAGTGTGCTAAAACATACGGTAACATTTAATATTATTATTTTTTATGCAAATTGTTTTAATAAAGCTTTTTCATTTTTTGTAGGCAATAAAGTGGAAGAATTAGGATAAATCGTTCGTATTAAACAAATGTGATAACTTTTCTAACTTTAAACCCCTTTTTATACGAGTGTGTATCAAATCAATGATGAAAAATTAATTGTGAATAACTTTGTATAACCATTTTTTATTGATGAACTAATGTCAATAAAATAACAGAAAAAATAACTTTACAAAAATAACTGCCCTAAACAAAAAGTAGTTTTATGTGTGTAATATGTTTCTAATCTGGTTGAAAACTTTCTTCAATGGGATGATACTCAGGATATTCTTGGTCCTGAACAAGAACTCTAAGCAATCTTTCTTCATAGTCGTTGGAACCATATGTTGGTAAAGGCACAAAGACCCCATGCACATTTTGTTGTTTTCGAGGCTTTGTAGAATATCCCAATTTTTCCAAAAGACTTGTTTTTCCTCTCCCAGTTTTTGCGGTATTTGCGGTTTGTTCGCTGCTAACGAGGGCAGGAATATCTCCGTTATCCAATGTAACATTATGCAGGGGAGAGTCATCCTTAATTTTTATGCCAGCATAGCAGTATTGAGAATTTCCCCTGGTCCCTAATCTTCTAGTTTTAACATCGGGAAACATTGCTTTCACCAATTTCCCGAAAGTGGCTTGATTTGGTGGAACTCGTTTATTTTCCAAGCAGTAGTCAAAATAATGACGGTACAAAGCAGATCTCAAAATAATCCCGTCCTCGTCAATTTCAATGTTGTCTGTCAGCCACTGTAAAATAATTATGCTTTTTAGTGTCCGATTGTCAAATAAGGTTATAATAAATTAAATTGAAATAAAATGATTAAATTACCGTGTCATCTCCTGCCATTTGGAGGTTTGGAATTGCATTACGGGTCTGAGCAACGGATCTTACACTTTTAATCACTGGCATTAAAAACCCATCCTCTTCAGGATCATAATTATTTTCAATTTGTAACTCTTGTTTTCTTTTAACGTATTTCCGTTTTGGAACGGGATGAACTGCAAGTGTAAAATCTTCGTCTTGGTCATTTTTAGCTCTCTTTCTCCTTGGTTGAACATTTTCTGATTTTCTTGTGTACTTTCTCTTCTTCCTTGGTTCTTCTGTAATTGTTGGCCTAAAAGTTGGAATAAATTAATTGCAACCAATAATTTGATAACTTACTCTTTCCAATCTGCATCCCCTGCATCAAAATTTGTTTGTCTCCGAAGTAATACTAAACAGCCGCCGGGATCATTATCACTTGCTTTATTCGCTTGGTCGACGAAAGGTTTTCCATCATAATCAAAATCAAAGCCGCAGTAGTCTTGGAACTTTCTATTTGGCCGACGAGTTCGGGGTTGTCTTCCGTTTTTTTCGATTGAGGCTAAATCACGTTCATTGATTTGAGTTACCTTTAGAACTTTGCTAGGTTTCTTCTGTTCTGCTTTCTTAAAATTAACATTTTCACTCAAAATCTTCAAGTTATTTGGAGGATCTATATCAAAGATTAACAATAACAATTATGAATGTTCTAATGTCAAATGATTACGATAATAACGCTACCTGGAGCAAATGCATTTTTCAGAACCGCATGAATCTTATTGATTTGTCTTCGCATCTTTTGTTTTTCAGAACCTTTCCACTTTCCAGGAACGTCATTTCCATTGCTCGTTTCCAGCTTTGTCTTGAGGGTGACCACTGTCGCCTTTAGACCATCCGTCATCATCTTAATCTCCCTCATCAACTGTTTGGCATCTTGCACTTCTCCAAAACAAGCAAAACACAAAATGCACGTCAGATCTTTGTCCACATTTCGCCTCTTTTTGTTGATCTCTGCTGTCGAAGATTCGAATCCATGTCCAATTTTGCACAAATCATCCAAACTAATTTTCGCATGGGCTTCTATTCTAATGGTGCAGATTGAGCAAAACTCTTCCATCTTTTCCTCGATGGGTGTGGCTCTTCAATTGAGAAAATTAATGAATTATTTGACAGACAAAGTTTAAATAGACTTTTGAGAGTTGACTGACGCATATGAATATTGACTAATTGAATGAAATGTTAAATGTAGAAATACTGTGGTCGTAAAATCAAATTACAAACAATGTTAACATGTCCATATATTGTTTAATGAACAAAAAGGTCGGTATGCATAATGAGCCCTTTTCTTTACAAACCACGAAAAGGCCGAAAGGGGCCTTTTTTTATCTGAACTATATTTAAATCGACCCAAACAAAAGGCACAAATAATGGTTTATTTATCATGTATTTTCAAGTCAAGTTATAAAATGATAAAAGGGACTCTTTTTCCTCAGATTGTTATCAAGACTGAAGGTCTTACCAATTTCAGCATCAAAATTAGTCCAAAAAATGACATCCGGATTCCAGGGACAATTGCATTGCACAACTTGTAAATATTGTAAAGGGTGGGAAAAAAGACAACAAAGTCCTTTGTTGCTCAATGTCAATATCCCATCACATCAATATATTTTCATAAACATTTCATAATAATTCGATTTTGAAGTTATCTATTTTACAAAATTCCTCAAATAATCGTATTTGTATAATCAATGTCATATTCACATTTTCACATTGAAAAGTCAAAATATTTATGCAAAGTAATTTGCATCATACTGGAAAATCTGCAGCGCGTGGAGGTCAATAGGAAATGTGGTATTTAGTCCCGTAGGTCACAACTAAATATAAATTTTAGATCATTATCATTACTGATCCCAAGTCTAACAAGGAGATACATAGGCAACGAAAAGTTTACAATGGGGAAATTGAGATTAGTCATTCATCTCCTTATTTTTGCCTGCATAGGAATCCTTCCCTTTGTTTGCAGTCACGACAGTTTGGCGAAATTCAGTGTTAGTGGAAAGCCATATTATGTCAAAAGCGACGACCTTAACCTTGAGATCTACGACACTGTCCATCCAGTTATATTCGAGTTTTCCACTCCCACTTGGTCAAGACCGATAAATCTAATCGGCTACACCTGCACTGGAGATGATTACGACAACGATGGGTTTGTTAACAAGTATATTTAGTTTTAAAAAGATTTCTAAGGTGAGGTGCCTTCCAAAATTATGAAATCCCAGACATTTCCCTTATTTATTTGAAGCAATTTTGATTATATCTAAACATGTAGGGTAATTTGAGACGTTTAAAAAAATGTAGGGGCAATTTGAGACATTTTATAGCTTGTGGGGCATTTTGGTTATCCACTTACCCCTTTGGCACGGAGCAAAAAGTTTCACCCATGGTGGGATTCGAACCCATAATATATGATAAGCTGGCATAACTTGCTTATCTTTAGACTTACAGAAAATCCAAAATATACAAAAGACGCGTAATTTTA
>JAQIXN010000967.1:0-24976 GCA_034698145.1 Proisotoma minuta | reverse complement strand
CAAGTAATTATTAAGATATTCATATTTCAATCTTTGCTAATAAAGTGTACCAGGAACTTTTTCTACACCCTTTATTAGTGATTGGATGTAGTGAAAAATCTAGAATTTTCTCTGCAGCCCCACAGTTTGGTCAAACAATTTCGTCTGCAGAAATTCCCCGTCTTTGAGATCAACCATGTAGAAAAATCTTTTTCCTTTGACTTTTACTGGCATTTGAGTGCTTAGTCCCGTTCTAGATCCAGCAGCACTTATCTGTATTAATAAAGTAAATATCAATTTAATTACCCCTAATTATCAGTAATTAAATGAAATATGTATTATGTATATTACACAATTTAATGGGACGTCCATGATTCTATTTTTGCCAAATGGTCCATAAGTCACGAACGAAACATTCTTTTTATCTTTTCGGAGTACTAAAAAGCGCACAGATCGCAGAATGTATATCCAGGAAAATGACAAAATACAGTAGCCCATCAAAAAAGATGCAATTCCAAGACCATATTTGTATTTGTCTGCTCCCAAATTGATTTTTCTCCAAAATGGCAAATCTTCTTGAGAATCTTTTTTGTTTTTGTCATTTTCTTCGGTTGAAGGTTTTTGTACAGGAGCATCAATTAGAGTTAAACTTGAGGTTGAAAGAATTAGCCAAAATCCAAACTGCATTACTGCAAAGAAATTCAAGAGTCGGAAAAATCTTGGATTTTCATATCGATACATGATGACATCTCTGACGAGGGGAGTTGATGACGGAGACACTGATTGAGATGACGAGACGATCAACGGTTTTGATAAGTCTTTGTTTACGTTTTGTCTGCTGACATTTGTCCAAGAGAAACTTCTACTGCATTTTAGCCATTTGATTGATTGTGATCTCATCAACGAAATCCAAGACATTGTGACTATTGACTAGAATTTCTTCAGACCTGAAATTACAGAAATTAAAAACAAAATTAATATTTTGAGCCGCATAAATTCTCTTATATATTATTATTATGTGAATTTGCTTATTTTTTAAAAATTAACATAGAACTGTTATTTTAAACAATGAATTTATTGATTGTTATATATTTATCTGTAAAGTACAAGATTATTTATTTGTTTAAAGTTATTTTGTTTCTTCTTCAGGAATAAGGTTAAACTGTAAAAAATCCCCATCGACAATTATTCCTTCATTAATAATCTGAGCAATGGTCCGATCGGAAGGTTTTGAAATACAGAGCTCATCTTTAAATAAATGAAGTTTGGGAGCATCTTTGACATTATTTCTGTTTTTGATTCTTGCTTGTTTTGCCATGAAATCTATTGCTTTCCCTAAACTCCAAACTTTGGACATCCAGACATCCAATGGCTTTGGATTCTGTTGTTTGTTGTAGCAGTCGACACTGAAAAAAACTCTTTCGGATTGAGGGACTGCAGCGTCTCCTTTAGCCCTCCCTTTCAATTTCATCAGAAGAAGCTTTGACGAAAGATTTCCTTTTGCGCCCCCCGCATTTTTCTGCTCTTGGAGTCGACAACTGATGTCGTCTTTTATTTTATTCTGAAGTTCTTTTCCAGTTTGAGCCACGACTGCTGCTTTTTTGGCTGTTTCCAACTTTTCTTCTTCCTCTTTTTGGACTACGGCACACCTTCAAAGTAAATTAAAGATTGAACAATATTTATTTGTTCATGTTTTGTTGAGATTATCTTACTGATGTTGATCTGCAAATCTGTGGGACAAACAAAAATGGAGGTTGCAGCGTGGACAGATTATTGGTAAAAGGTCTTTAACTTTGCACTGGGGGTGGGAGCATTGGACCTGCCAACGCTCCCTCTCTTTCGCCAAATCTGCGTCGCTTACGACATTGTTCTTGAACTTTTGACAGTCGTGGACAAAAGGGGACAAATGTTCAGTACAAAAATTGGCTGCGCAGTGGGCGCAAGATGCAGGAAGGAAATCCAACTACAAAGGTAATAATAATTCCAAATAATTTAGCAAAACTGTTTATAATAATTAAATAGTAATTATATTACATTACCTGTTTGCAATCTGCTTTTGAACAGTTCTTTCCTAGTTCCGGAAATTCCATTGTTTTTCGACCAGTTTACAGATTTGCTACAATTACGCTAATGTTTACAACGCTAATAAGAACGGTAACATACAAACTAAACTAAAATAGTAAATTTTAGGTAAGCCAAGTTTATCGATATTTATGACCTACTTTAGGAAGGTATCGGACCAAACTTACTTTACAAAGTATCAACACAAATGTTTCTTACCTGTAATCAACTTGGAACACTTGAAGAAAAATACTAGGAATCCGGTGTTTTTTTGCTTTGAACGAATTTTACCACTTTTGAGGGGTAACAAAGAAGCACGCCTTCATGAAAATTGTTACTGGCTTCGGAAAACCATCATTATTTATTTATTTTCCAGAAAATCTCCAAAAATTACATCACATTAATTGCTAGTGCTTAGAAATTGTCAAAAATTTGTACAAACTGTATGAAATATAATATACATAGCACCAACATCAAATCTCATCAAACTAAATCTCTACGCCGTAATAATCACTGCGATGGGTTCCCCGCCTTAGGGCGTTGTAGTTTGGAGGCGTTTGGATGGGATTATGAGTATACTTTAAGGCCTGGACCCTTGGCTGCTCCCACTGCTCCAAATCATAATTAGGGTTCATGGGGTCAAAGCTGCTGCAACTGCTCGAAGTGTGTCTCTGCAGAGATTGGATCCGCGTCCCCAGTGGGGGCAACGGAGGTGGGGTAATCGACTCGTGACGACCTAATGTTCCAGATTTCGTCGTTCTAAGATTGGAAGCCGGACTTCGGAATCTGTGAGGAACAATGGAAGCCGTTGAGGTGTTGATTATTGAGGAGAAGGATGGAGCAGAAAGAATCCCTCCACGCTGACCGTACTCTTGGAGAAAATAAGGTCGACTTGAGGCCTCTATTGATTGAATTGGTGGCTGGACGTGCATCTGCTGAAGTTGGTTTCGTCGATGAGGTAGAGTTTGGCTTTGATTAATTGTGTAAGATGGGAGAAGGTTGGGTACTTGGGAATAATGTTGAGGTATTGCGGGTGGCGTCTGAGTCTGTTGTTCTTGGGATTTCATTTGAGGGGTCGAAGATCGAGGATGGGGCTGCATTTGTGCTACCGCTGAAAGTGGGTGTGGCTCACTTTGAGTTGCCTGAGTGTGAACGTTAGGTCTTTCAACGGATGCGTCGAGTTCCGAAACACCAACTTCCATCCTTTTCTCTTCATCCTTCCGAGGTTCATAATGTGGTTGGTGTTGCTGTTGCTGGGGCGTGTGAGGTCTGCGAGATTTTTCCTGGTGTGGGTGTGGATGTTTTGTCTTTTTGGCATCTTTTTCCTGTTTTTGTCTCTGTTTCTCCCTCAGTTCCTTTTGCTCCTTTATAATAATTTATTAACAATTTGAGAACTAATAATTATTGTTTAACTACCTTTAGTTGTTGTTGTCGTTTGGCTTCTTTGACCACTTCCAATATATTGAATTGTTGGCCTTGGCCCTGACTTGATTGAGGTTTTTGATTGGCCCCCGTCTTATTAACAGCTTGTTTTTGTGGGGGCCGTGAAGAGGACGAGCGTGGAGCTGTCGTGGCATTTGCCGTTGAACTTGTCCCACCTTTCGAGCGCACTTCTTTCAACTGCTCCTGTCTTTTCGCTTCCTTGATAACCTCCAATATATTGAACGTCCCATTTCCCCCTGATGGCTTCTGATCCAGTTGATTTTGGGACTGGGAGCGTTGATTAAAAAATGTGGAGCCAGAACTAGCTCTAGAAATGACTCTGGACGCGGAAGAAGCTTCTTCGAAATCCTCGTATTCCTCTGACAGCTCTTCCTTGAGTTGGCTGATGTACATGATAATTGTAGCGCAGTAAGCCATCATGAAGATGAGGAAGAGACAGCTCAACATGACATAAACAATGTTCATGCTGAAGCCAAAATTACGAAAACCATATTCGTCATAAGTTCCCCCCACTGGGGACAGGAACATGAGATTTATGAGGAATGCAAAAGTTTCGAGGATTGTAAATGTTGCACAAGTCCAACCAAGCAGCTTGGGATTTCGCTTTGGAAGACAAATGATAGTTATGATAGTTATGATTATTTAAGCATTAGACGAATATAAGGTGTTTTATACCTGCTCCGTGGCTCTGAATATAAGGCACCCCAACATCAACAGAATAAAAAAGTAGACTGCTATTACAACCCCACCCACAACTTCCTTTCTCTGAAAATGGCAAAATTAAAATTTTCGTTTTCGATTATTCTCGAGCTTTCTCTTACATTGTCATCTCTGTCGTAACTGGAGATCTGAAAAGCTCTGATGGAAGAACCCACGAATAAAATAAATGTCACAAACTGCAAATAACAAATCCCATAAAACGGTAAATTTCATCACATACGGCAATTTTTCATAATGCTTATTACAATGTGAATGCTTGCACCGAAATAGACCATCCCTCGTCGAGTGATGCAAACAAACCCAAAGCACATTTTGGATTTCTGTACACAACAAATTACCCAGAGTCAAATAATCATGACCGTCACATTATCTTGTTGGAGGTTATCGAGTTTAACGACTTGTTTCACTCAGTATTTTAAAATCTCACACTGCCCCGTCAAACTACCTAAAGCCAGCACAAATGCTTTCACTTTCACACATTCCTATAATTACCCTGGATTAAGGCAAATGTGGCTTTGTACTTACGTTAAAAATAGAGTACCCTTAAGATTATCACAATGGACGAGTCAAATTATAACCGTTCTATTTGAAAGTAAATTCTCTGCATTTCTTTACGCTTTCACTCCCTATGAAATTAGAAAGGGAAAGTGGTCTGGTCCTGTCTCTGGCTAATATAAAGTTGCAATGTAATCACTTAATTATAAAATGGGTGGATTGTTCACATGTGTCGTGTGATTGGTATTGGACTGGGCATTGCGTGAGTTTTGAACGCAACGCTTTGACCAAATCACTGGCATTCCATCTCCTCCAATGTCTACAATGTCTACAATGTCTACAATGTCTACGGGAGAAAGCGGAGTTGGTCTGGGGCTGAGAAATCTCTCAAAATGACTAATCCCACCCACAAAACAAGCAAGCTCCCTTTCCCATTAAATACTTTCACCAACTACATACACAGTGCTTAATCAAGAAATCAACAGTCCCTCATAATATCCCTCCATTAATTCCCATTCTTATTCAACTTTTGTTAGCTGACCATTTCATGTTGTGGCAACTAAAACAATGTTGGGGATTGTGAATTGAATTGGTGGTCTGTGATTTGGCTTGAGTGGCATGTCAAATAAATGAAATAAATATCTTAAAGCACTGCACGTTATGCTTTTCTCTGTTTGCATGCTTTTCACTCCTTCCATTCCACTTTTGCAGGTTGCTGCATGTTTATTTATCCCTCTGTTTACTTATGTGCATTCCACTTTAAAGGTATCAAATCCTTGGGGTGGAAAAAAGTGGACGTTGTTGTAGGGAAACGCTGTTGGCCAATTTAAATAAGGAAAAGGGAATTGAATATGAAAGCATTATTATGTGGAGTACATATGCACCACTTTCCGTGGTCGTGTGCACGAAGGAGGCTCAACTCAGATCTTGATCTCCCCTTTTAATTGCCCCCAAGTATTATTGTACGAAACGCATGCTACAGGTTTTACCAAATATTTCCCCCAATACCAATAACTCTATTCACAATGGGAGCTTAATGAAGAAATTATATGCAATGAAACATAAAAGACTTTTGAAAAACTGTGCATCTCTGCGTTCAATTCCATCACTTCAATTCACTTCACAGAATCTGTCCTCTTTTTCTTGGAATGTGAAATGAGGCAAGACTAAACATGCGAGGCTTAATGAGTCCGCCCATTTATTTTGGCATTTGCAAGTGAAATTAATCCCGGAACGGAGGGAATATTCTGAAAACAAGCATTAGCCTTGCTTGGGAGGGTGATTGATGGGCAGAGTTATCAGCAACGCCATGGCTTGCTTTACAAAACTAGATGATCGATAATTATGTAGTTACATGATTTCTGATGTGGGAGGCGAAGGGAAATCATTGTATGTAATTAGCACACGTTAACTCCTCCATTTATTACTACTTTGATGATAATTATTCTGGCTACATAAAGCATCTAACAATTATTATTAAAAGCATGATGATCGATATAAGAAACCCGTTGACGACTCTTCTTCTTCTTTCCTTACCTTGTACATTCCATATTTCATTGAGACATTCTATTTATCTATATGCATTTTTGTTTTGGAATGAATAATTTAACTATCACTACTAATAATTACTAGTAATAACATCACACATTTCAAGAGATTATTCAGGTAAAGTTTGATATTTGCATATCATCAGATAAAATCATGAGATTTGGTTCCATTCAGTCAAAAAATAAATAATATTTTTTCTAACAACTAAAAACTAGTTTTTTAACAGGGAATATTTTTTATGCAGCAGCTACAAATATTTTGCATTTTCCGTTTCAATCCAATTGGACTCCAATTTAAGCCTCTTGGTTGCCTTTGTACGGCTCTTTGACGACATCCTCGTATTTTGGAGGCATTCCTTCTTGACGCTCTGGGGGGAAGGGGACTTGGAACTTGGCAAATAGATCGCCCCCTGGTCCCCCATAGGTAGGGGGAATGTGTGATGAAGTTGCATGATGAATCCTACGAATTGGCAACGTGTTGAGAATGGTCATGTCGAGTTCGTGGGCATAAAGTTGGACAATGTAGAGGGCAACAATCCTGGCCAAAATGGAGCTTGCCAAAAATGCCACTTGAAAAAAGTTTTCAGGTTCTTGGCGAAATGCAGAGAGAAAGTTGAAAACCAAAAGTCCTTTGAAAATGAGATAGATTTGAGATTTTGCAAAAAGTTAAATGAGAATGAAAGATTTTTACCAGTGAAGAAAATGCAGACAAGACGCCAAAAACGACAGAGCCTCAAAGCACCAATCGGTTCTTTTCCCTGCATATAAATGCAAATTAATTTTACATGGAACAATAAATTGGTTAGAAAAGGTGATGCGTACAAGTTGTGTGGCGTTTAGCAATCGAATGGATGCCGCAATGTGGACTGCCGTCATGGTGGTGGCAAGGGTCCACACCATCCACAGCAGCTTCACTATTTCAGTACGTAACAAATTTTACAATTTCTTTTGCATTATTTTATACAAAGTTACCAAATGCTGGATCAAGGAATCCAATTTTGGAAATTTTGGGAATTGGAACTCCATTTTTTCCAAGCCGCAATGGTGCCATACCACCTTCTGCTTCAGCCATGATCATCACATCATCCTTCCTTTCATGTTGCGCTTTGCTTTTATGTTGAGGATCGCCTGCAGGTTGCGCTTCGCCTTCAATTTGCGCTTCGCCTTCAAGTTGCGCTTCACCTTCAAGTTTCGCTTCGCCTTCAAGTTTCGCTTCGCCTTCAGGTTGCACTTCGATTTCATGTTGCATCTCGATTTGACCCACGTCCATTTCCATGATGGGTGTGGCGGCCGAGGTTTTGCCGTGATATTGTGCAATCATCATCTCTCGCTCTTTGTCGCCCATGGCCGAGAGTCTCAAAAGTATAGTCAAGGAGAGGAGACACAGACAGAGGGACATGGAGGAAAAGATCAAGTCCGCAAATGCAACAAAGCGTGCCTTTGAACGAAATTTGTAAGGGTCTCGGGCTCGCTCCATTTTGACAGCAAACTTTTTTTTAGATTTGCCGAGAGCTTTAAAATGGACTCGCTCTTGCTCTAAATATTTATCAAGTACGCCAATTCTCCAATTTAATTGAGTCTATCTGATGGAGAGCCAGACAGAGGTTTTAGCCAAGTCCAATGGCTGTGCATAAATTCGCTTCGCAACATCCGAGTCGTAGGAGAAAGCCTTGGAGTTATTAAAGCATTGGACGGAATTGACGATTGCGCTCTGACTCGGATCGATATTCTCTTTCCTTGTGTTTATGCTAAAAGTTGTCTATCAGACAGAGCAATTTATGTGAAGAGTGCAAACAACGACTTTGACTCTGCATGAGCGTGATTTTTGCGTGATGCAGAAATTATTAAACACATTTCTCATTTTAAATTCATAAATATCTATATTCCCCAACAGATAAAGTAGTCAATAATCCAAACTATAAAGCCAATTGTTCACTAATGTAAGACAAATTTCAAAAACACATTTTAAATTAATCTACTGCTCTTAAAATTTTGGCTGTCTAAATTCAATTAACTTGAAGTATATATAATTATATACTCTTGCGTATTTGTAAAAAAAATGAAAATATTTGAATGTAAGAGTTATTCTTTCTCTTTACAACTTCCCAGCATCGTCGTAGGATGGGGGGCTGTAGTTGTGGGTGATGCCAGTTCCCATCTGAACGTGTCCCTGGTTGTTGGTGATCGGCAGCGTGTTTACGACGGAGACCTCAACTTCCGCGATGAAGCGACGGACGATTAAGATGCCAACGAGTCGGAAGATGAAGCCAATGAGGGTAGTGATCAAATATCCAGGGGACGAAATTAAGAGAATTATCTCAATGAAGGAAAGCACTTGGAAGACGATGCTCACAATGTACCAAAATCGGGCTTTCTTCACGCAGCCAACTGGTTCTCCAATCTATAATATATCCGTGTCGTATTAAGATTTACCCCTTGAAATTAATATGCAATTATTGCAATATAATCTTACCAAAGTCACCATCTCGGTAGCATTATACAACTTGACAGCAGCGACAAAGTCCAAAGTCAAGGTACAGGTGCAAACCACGAAAATGACCCAGAACAAAGCCACCCCTAACAATGACAAATGAGTGAGGAATGAGATTTTAAACAACAATGATTATACTATTATTGCATACCCAATTGTGCAATTTGTTTAGCCGTGATTCCATTAGACGATGCATCCCCGTGGGCATCAATATGAGCCTGCACTTGGTTTTGAATATTCGGCTCCATCGTGGTCGCTACCACCCCCAAAACAAAGAAGCAAATGAGGCCAATCACCGAGATGCTGCACAGGATCTAAAAGTAGACATATTTCCAGAAATTTGAAATTAACAAGAAGAGGAGACGGAGACTGACATGAGATTTGATAACTTACAAGATGGATAATCGCGACCACGCGGGCCTGAAATCGGCTTTTGAACGACTCCATGTTTTCTTGAAAGGCTCTTCTCCTCCGGCTAACTGCTCTCTCCTAAATGCTTAGCGAAAAATAGTTAATTATTTGTTAATTGGAGATACACTTCGAATTAATTACGTTTAATTTGGAGACAATTTAATTAGATGTGATCCCTCGGGCGGTTAAAGACAGACTAAAGCTCCAAAGACGGACTAACGGACGTTCGAAGCTGAACGAAGTTAGACGAGAGACTGAGAAACGTTTTGGATGAATATTCTGGAAGAATCCCTCCGCTCTCTTTCTCCCCAGATAAGGAACAATACTAAGAACAAAGGAGGAGCTAACTTCTTAATTATGAATTAATGAGGGATTATCATTAATTAGCATTGACTCAGTCCAAGAGATTTGAGAAGAAGTCGTAAAAATGAGGAGATTAAACAAACGTTTATTTAGAATGACTCATCAAATCCAATTTAATGGTTTAGAGTCTTCTCTTATGATAAGAGTCTTATCTATGCAAAGTCGTTTTGGTCCCACGAATTAATGCTCAGCTTCCAAAACATTCACTACATGCACTTTATCATATAAAATATAAAAATTGCCAGCTCTTTGTTTACATTATTAGTCAAATTAATTTAAAACAGGAAACTATGCATAATGGGATTTGATGAAATGTGGTCAAATGACATTCCAAGTTGAAATTTTAAACTGACCAACGAAAGCATGATGATGGACATGCAAATTACACGCAACTAGTCCTTCCGCTCTTGTGGCCAAATTCCTTACATTTGTGATAAGACAATTCTCAAGGGAAGATTAAATGCAAACTATTATAAATATTGATGATACAATTCCAAACAATTTCGGTGAAGCATAATTATTCTAGTCGATAAAAGTATCAAATGCAAAACAAAAAATCTTTATTTCAACATTTTTAACTATGTTGGAACTCGTGGAATTTTGTAGCTGTGCTCATTTCCATTGACGTCTTCAATTGAGGACACTTTAACATCTCCCTGAAACACACAACTTAAATTAAACATTGATTTAAATTATATCGTGTAATATAATACATTTTTGGCATCATCTTTCTTTGCTTCTTCTTCCTCTTCTTCTGGTTCCATAAGACGCTGCATTTCATTGGGAAAAAGTCGAGTCCAAAACCAAATGAAGACATCACTAAATTTAAGCATTGAATGACAACATTCCTAATTAAACGTTATCACATGTACCTACCTTATGCAATCCCTCTTAACTTTCTTGTCTTTGTTTATGCCAATTAGAGATGCCAAGGCTGAGAATGCGAGTCCAAAAATGACCGTCCCCAGACATCCGATGAGGGGGAAAAAGAGGTAGGACGTGGACACAAACTGAATGTATCCAGAAGCATCCTCAAACTCCTCTTTCCAGCTGTCTGCCGCAGAAGTGTAATTATGATCTGGGTAACGGGGGTCGAATATTCCACCGTAGCAAACGCATTCTTTCGTGGACACCGTCTGTATTTGGTCAGGAAGATTTCCTTTTGGACCTTCGACCGCAGAACCCACGCCAATCACAATTGCAAAGGCGTAGGAAGATATTACCCCAGCCAATGCCCCCTGAAACCATTTTCATTATGGCTGATATTTTTTAAATATACATTAACTAACCCAAGAGTTTGCCATTGGGAATACAATGGCCAAGGTAAATATTCCCAAAGTTGGCCCTAACAGCATACCAATTAACGAGATGGCTGCAGGAAATATATCACCCATTGATTTTGCAATGAAAACGAATGCAAAAGAGAGAATCCCTGAAACAACGCAAATTGCTCTGGAAAGATTGAAAAGAAGTTTATCAGATGCATCCGGTTTAAATCGCTTGACATAATCTTCCGTGATGATTGCGGCCAGAGCATTTAGTCCCGAACTCACAGAAGACAAAGAGGCACAAGTGATACCTTTAAATAGAGAACATTAAATCATTCAGTGAATTGATTTTAATTATCAAACCTGCTACAAATATTCCAGGGACTAGAAAAGTTTGAGATTTATGATTTGTTGAGATTAAATGTCAAAAGAGAAAAAATATTTTGTTTTGCATTACGTCCGGGATAATCTCCAAGACTGTCCATCATAAATAGGGGCAAAATCTGATCTGAAGCATCCACCATTTTCCCTTTGATAGGGTCACAATCATAGTATCTGGCAAATATTATATTTCCGGCAAAAGTGCATAGGAATATAGTCAACGTCAGTGCGACATAGTTGATGATGAGACACTTTTTGACAGTTTTCATGTCAGGCATTGACACATAACGTTGGATATTGGCTTGAGTCCCTCCAAATAGTGTTAGGTAAAGAAAATAGCCCCCAAAGCAAACTGACCAAATTGAATGTCTATTAAATAGGGGGTAGTTGTTAGAAGATATGTTATCAACTTTTGACGGAGGGTCTAATTTAGAGCACCTTATCCTGTGATCGGGCTCAAAACGGAGAAATTCCACACGATGGGTTGCTTCAATTTTGTCCCACATTGCCCCAAAACCTCCTCTAAAATGTTTTAACATGCTTTCATTGCTATTTTAATTATATTTGCAGATCAATTTACACGTCCACGAGTCCTTTAATGTCCACAATTGCAATGGATCCAATCATAATCAACGCCTGAAGTGCATCCGTCCATAAAACAGCTCGGAATCCTCCCTAATTATCATATTATTATGACGCAGTAATTATTTCACTGTTACAATCATGAAATTATGGATTTTACATACAATGGAGGAGTATAAGATGCAGATGAAGAAAATGATCCCCGTTGATAAAATTGTATCAAAGCCAGTGACTGAAATTAAGGGAAACCTTGAATTAAAATAACATGTGGGCAATTTGCGATAGAATTGACTCAAAATAGTTTGGTATATAAAAATTTCTTTAGTTTTTAATTATTTCAAAATCTCAACATTGGAAATTATTTCTCACTTTGTCAGCTTTGCGAATACAATAAATAAAATGACTAATAATAGTTAAAAATTGATTCAATTAATTAAGAAAAGTAGGAGGCAAGTTGAGATTGTATAACAATTTATGTATTTACCTTGATTTAATGCGAGCGATGGGCCATAAACAACAAGTGCCATGTAAAAGATCTACAAGCATTTAACTGTTTAAATTAAATTGTAATAATAATTGCGCATCAAATATTTACCAGATAGAGACAATTGATGACTGAGACCACGAGACGGACGCTCCAATTAAATCGAATCTCCAAAATCTTATAAAAGCATTTTATTTTAATCATATAAGGTCTCGAATTTTTGTTAAGTTAAGAATTACTTCATAACTGGAAGTGAGATTCATTTTCTTGTAAACGGGGACATAGATGTACAACAATGCGAACGTCATTGGGACAAAAGTTATGATGATGACCATGTACTGCGTCCCATATAGATAAGTCTCCACCGCGTTACCCAACATTGTAATTGCCGACACAAAACTTAACAGAAATGCACGCATTTTATTTATCTGAGACGGAAGATGAGAAATATTAAGGTACCTGCAGACTAGGGACAATGCCACGGGCCACGCAGACATTGACCTTCCCCCCATAAGAAACTCTTCGTTATTTTGCTCTTTTTTACTAAAAAATCCAAAAAAGACGCCAATTCCTGCTGAAAGACAGAGGACTGCACCGAAAACAAGATAATCCGGCCATCCAAACTTTTCTTTAAGATCCTCCAGGTAGTTTGGGTTTGGGTCACAAGCCAGGTCGTGGGGGATAATTGTGGTCATCTTGACTCAATACAGCACTGTGGCTGTACAACAAGTGACCACCATGAATCACCACCTGCATCACAATTTGTGATAGTATAATGATTGGAATTTAGATTAATGCAGCGATAATGATACGGAACAGATGCAAAGGGTTAAATTTAAAAAAGAAACAATGGGTCAGGCCAGTCCGACGTAATTGGGAGGATTATTTCAACTCATTAAGATAAGCTTCAAGGAATTGATAACTTTTAAGCTTCGGATAAAGATAAATGATAACTGGGGCATAATTGGAATAACCGATTTTTCCAATAAACTATTTTAAGCTTGCCGAGAACGAGAGCACAATTTCTAAGCTGAATGATATGATATGTGACCCTTTTAGAAGCCATGATCATGATCAAGGATACCATTAAATGAAGAATTACAATAGAAATACATCAATTAAAATGATAATGGGATAAATTAATATGCATACCTACATCCAGCGATTAGGCCCATTTCATACGGAAGCATACGCTAACTAAATCATTAATGACACCTTACGAAACGAAAGGATTGACGGGATTTTTGGCTGGTGATTCATTTTTTATAGTTCCTTCTTGACTCCATTACCTTTCACTAGGTTAGACGAACACGCGTGTTCCATGATGACGTTTCGGATAATGCACAAAAAATTAGTAAAAGACAAAGGATCACTTATGATAAATACATTTTATCCTGGAACTCTGCTCTCATGAATCTCAATCTGTCTCAACCCCTTGATAACACAATATTATTCTAATAATTAGATCAAAATGTCAAATATTGTCTTGTTGTTTGCAAATGTCTTGTTGCTTCTCAAGCTATCCCATTCCACTCCAGTGCATGGAATCATGGACCCAAGTCAATGTGGTCGAGGTGGACCCCGTTCAAGCAAAATACTGTCTGGGGAAGATGCAATTCGTAAGACATTTTTTTTTAAAAAAGCTTCAAAAGCTTATGTTTTTACAAAAACAAATGATGTACACAGCCCATGAATTTCCCTGGCTCGTCTCTGTAAAGTCAAACGGAAATCACTTTTGTGGAGGATTTGTGGTAGCTTCCAAGTTTGTCATCAGCGCTGCACACTGCTTCTTCCGGAAATACAACCCAAATCTCAGCTACAATGATCAAGGGTAATACTAATGGCAGTTAATGTACTGTTTATGCAATCTTAATCGTTTCATGTTCAGGGTTGCACTGGCAAGCAGTATCGTGGTCTCTTTGGGTCAACACGATCTCACGCTAATTGGGGCCCAAGATACAAATGCGACCGTTGACCGCATCACGCTCCACCCAGACTTTGAAAAAGGGGGGCATTTGAGTAATGATATTGCAATAATTGAGATCACAAATAAAATGAACTGGGGCTCCAAACTGAGTCCAATTTGTCTGCCGGGAGCTGACCACAACAAAAGCTTTGGGGTCGGAGATTCAGTGACCGTCGCCGGTTGGGGAAATACAAATTGTCATAATTCAAGTAAATTAAGAGATTGTAACAAAATTTAATTCCATTTTATGTCTTGAATTATTATTAATTGCAGACATTCGTCCTTCCAACACTCTTAAAAAAGTTTCCATCCCCATTTGGAAGGATGAGGACTGCTTAAAAGCTTATGAAGAGGCTTCGTATGATTTTACACGCAATGATTATCTCTGTGCAGGGGACGAGAAGAAGGATTCATCAAAAGTTTAATTCTTTCTTTTTTTTCTTCAAATTAAAATAGCAAAGATTGAAAAGAAAAATAAGAAAGCGTTCTTAATTGTTGCAGGGCGATTCTGGCTCTGCTTTAATGATTCAGCAGAACAATCAATGGACAGCAATTGGAATCGTTTCGTCCGGAAGATTCATGTGCGAAGACAGAGTCCCTGGTATTGCTTATCAAGAAATTCTTAATGAAATGAAAGACAGAAAGACAACTAATTTTGGTCTTTTCAGGAGTTTATACAAATCTTGGATATTACACAGACTGGATACAATCTCAAATTAACTTGATCTTGCAATAAAACGCTGTAATAAAAAAATATTTGCGACTGAATAGCTGAAAATTATTCCATACTTTGAAAACAGAGTTAGTAGATGAAGGAAATCATATCACGACATTGACATTGGCCTCTAATACATGTGAATCGTTTGTCTACGACTACGCAGTAGTTGATTAGTTAATTAATTGTATCAAATGAAACTATTCTTCCTGCTCCAATAGTAATTATTGAATTGATTCCTTCCTCCAGTATAAATATCTCAGGCCCAGGACAAAACCTGGACAAATGTAAAACATTCATAGTTTCCAACATTAACTGAACATTTTCTAACTAATAAGTTCCAAAAATGGTTTTCAGAATTATTGGAATCGTGTTTGTTTTTCAAGGGCTTAGTCCACAAATCAACTCGGCAATTAGAGAACGATCATGTATGTACTTGGGTTGAATAAAGAATTTTTCAAATTTTGAAAAATGTTTTAAAAAATTTTCAGACTCGTCAGCATCCACTTGTGGCAGATTTGCAAACACGACGACAAGGGAGGGACGTGTCGTGGGGGGCTCTGATTGCTTTGAGGGGGAATTTCCCTGGCTGGTTTCATTTAAAAACGATAATGGTCATTTTTGTGGAGGTAACAAGCCAAAGCAAACGTTTGAAAAAATCTCATGTATCTTCATTTAACTTGCTTCTTTTTCTAAAAAAAAACAAGGTTTTGTGGTCGCAGAAAAACATGTATTGTACGTACGAAATAAATATGTAACATTATGAGGTTAGAATATGAATATAAATGTCTCCAATTATGTACAGATCCGCAGCCCATTGTTTTCTCACTTCAAGGGAGATGAAGAAGGAAGAAGAAGTTTCCGCAACGATCGGAGAATTCAGTCTCCTCACCCCAGAAAAGACAAAAGACATTTCAGTCCCATTAGAAAAGATAATTCTCCACCCAAAGTACACAACGGACAGTAGGGAATATGACATTGCCATTGTCCAGCTCAAAGAGAGCATTCATATTCATCCCATTGTTGAGCCCGTTTGTCTGCCGCAACAGAACAGACTGGACTTGGAGGTCACAGGTTCAAGCTCAAAAATCACCACTGTCGGCTGGGGAAAGACATCTTATGATCAATCATGTAACACATCAAATGACTTTCTCAGACGCTACTCGGCTATATTTGTTGTGTGTTGTTGTTTTCAGTTCACAATTGGGAGAGAGAAAGTGACTTGTTGAAAAAAGTTGAGGTAAATTTATGGGACACTGAAGAATGTCGGAATTTGTACAAATCGTTTAAGCATTTCCCTTCCAACTCTTTTCTTTGCGCCGGGAGGAAGGGGGCCCAGAGCTGTGTGGGGGACAGGTAGTGGTTTGGCTAAAATTATAGATGAATGACATTATATATTTTTGGCGGCAGTGGTGGACCCTTGATGTACTTGAAGGGCTCGAGATGGACAGCAATCGGCATCGTCTCCGTTGGACATCAATGCGGGGAACAAGGAAGGCCAAGCGTTTACACGGATCTCACAGAATATTTGCCCTGGATCCATTCTGTTATAACATCTCCATAATAATATATGTAAATTATTGTGCTTTCTCCAAAATATTTTTTTTTAATTTTTAAATTTTCTTTGAAAATACAACTTTTTTGAATACAATTTTTGTGGACTTTGATTAACCTTGATTATTCTAAAACGCAATTCCATTTATAACCAATTCCTGATTCATCAGCCAGTGGAAAAATTACAATGCAATGCCACAAATGGCATCTGACATTGATACGCATAATGTACATTTACATTAAATGCTACAACTTCATTTAGCTTTGTCAATTAGCTGATTTTAAAATGTATGCAAATATGAAAAAACTGCTGGATTAAAAAAAAAGCGTTACTGGCATCACAAAACAATGAAGCCCTTGACCAACTTGGGTCATCTGCAGAGTGAAGTGGGAGCAAGAACAAGGTCGAAAGGCAAAGTACCTAAATTGAAGGGCAACTCTCAGTCCCTAAACAAATGTGACCCTGGATTTAGCACCACGGCATATAAATAGGGCAACGTTATGCCATGTTCAAACAGTTCTTGGCTCACTTTGTGTCCTCTTGATCGTGTTCTACTTTTCTGTATGAAATTAATATGGTGGTGGTCTATATTCAAAGCCCCGTTCTAACCTCCCTTGTTAGTGCCATCATTACTTTCTCCGGTATTATAAATGGAGTTCCGCTGAGAGATTTAGAAATTTGTGGCAGGCTTCCGAGATTTCGAAGTGGTAGGATAATTGGGGGCAGAGAAGCCTCATTTGGTGAAGTTCCATGGGTCGCCTCAGTACAGAGAAATCACCAACATTTTTGCGGAGCTTCAATTATTAGTTCAAAAATTATACTCTCTGCAGCCCATTGTTTCAATCCCCACGAGTAATCGAATTATTATTTTATGAATAAAATTTAAATAGGTAGTAATCATGAAAAATATTTCAGGAATCAAGAAGAGTTAAGCGTCGTACTAGGAACACATCGCATTGCGGAAGGAGAAGAACAGGGAATCAAATTTCAGCGATTTGGCGTGAAAAGAGTGATCTCTCATCCACAATTTGACGGAGGAATAAAATATTTAAATGACATTGCATTAGTTGAGCTGACCGAGAAAATTGAGTGGAGTGATTTTGTGACGCCAGTTTGTCTTCCGAGTTCAGGAGAAGATTTCCTGGTTCGGAGCAGTAATTCTGCGGATGCAAAAGAACAAATAAAAAATGCCATTGCTTCCGGTTGGGGAAGAACTTGGGGCCAAAAAGAGTGGAGATCTGAACTTGAGTTAGAAGAAAATACACAACCAGAAATATTAGATTTTGGTAAGATTTCGTAATAAGCTCTAATTTTCGTAAGATTAACTGTCATTCAAATATTTTTTACAGAAAAAGAATTCCAACAACATTCTGAAATTTTGAAAATCTTGAACTTGACAATTCTGCCCAATTCTGAGTGTGACGAGCATTTTTCAAAAGCATGGAACCCCATGACTTTAGCCTCCAGTCAGCTTTGTGCAGGGACCCCCGAGAAAGCGTGGGACGAGGACACTGCGAGTGGAGATTCCGGTGCGTGCATCTTTGCTCATTGTCCAATTAAGCTCTTTATACATGTCTTATCTGAATCCTCTATTAGGTGGACCTTTGACTATTTTCAAGGACGGTAGATGGACAATTGCTGGGATAACAAGTTTTGGGACTCCTTACAAAGGACCTGGAATTTACATTAGGTAAAAACTTGGTTCAAAATAATACTTTTAACAAGCATGAGAATTTTGAAATTTTCCAGGGTCTCAAGTTATCTAGACTGGATTGGGGAAATGATGACCTCAAACTACTAACAAGATACGAATAAGACTGAGCCATAATTAAATACCGGAGTGATATTATCATATACTAATTTATTTATTTATACATTTGTTTTAATCTTGTGGTATTAAAGTGCTATACTTTTGCATACTTACTTTGTGGCTTATGATTTTCTTACTTTAATCCTGATTCATGGCATGATCTCAAAATGGATGAGGATTCGCAAGTGTTGCTGGATGAAAAAAGCCCTTTGGCTATTTTTGTTGGCTGCATCCATTTCTAAGTTATGTACACCGTCTGCTTGTTAATCGAGTGGAATAGATGCTAAAGTGATATAATGTAATTTAATAACATCCATGTGATTCCAACAATTGTTTCCGTTTCATTTTTTCGTTGGAACCGTTTTTATCCGTGCAAAGTCATCGCATGTTGTAAATATTTGGCTGCATTATGAGTCCTCTCAAAGCAGAAGGGATTACAATTATTGTGGTTATAGTTGTCGTCTTCATTGTCTTGTAATTCATTCAAATTTAATTGTTAGTTGAAATTATAATTTTATGAAATCATGCACATTTTCATATAGATTCATACTTGGAGTATATTGCCACTTTTGTGCAGAGACTGATTCTGGAGGTTCGGTTATCATCTTTTGGTTATCATAAGGTAAAATATTATGTTATGTTTGAATTACAGGTCACTATTATAACAGCAACGAAAACATTGCGTCCGTGGTATTTGTGAAGAAGGGGGAAGGTCCCAAGTGCAAGTGCTCGAAACATTTTAAAGGAAGTTGCAAACATTGTGAAGGAGAAGGTTTTGTGGACGATGGGAACGACGGAAAATATCCCGATTTCACAGGATTCGGGGGAGACAAGGGTCTGGACCCTGGCTGGGGGGAAAATAACACAGATCCCCTCCGATCAGCTTTGGGGGGAGGGGGAGCAGGAGGGGACGCCTCGGGTGGAATGACAATGAGAGATGACTAAAAGGATTTCGACAAACTTCAAAATGTTACCAGACCAGACAATGCATTTTCATACCAATACTCATCCAAAAATCTCTGTCCTCCAATAAGTGGATACTTATGCAAGTTGAGAGATTTTAATTACAGTATTTAAAATTCATTCCAATGTACTACTAGATAGTAATTAAGATTTTTATGCTGCTATCATGCTGCCAACTAATTAGACTTAAGCAATAAATGTTTTTGATATTTAAATAAATCAAAATATTTTTTAAAACTTTATTCTCAAAGCACCTTAAAAGATAAGCATGTAGTGATTGTAAAGCTAAAAATAAAATTTCTATCTGATTTTTCAGGAATATTGTGGCATCACAAAAATAATTTATGCTCCAGTAGTAGTTGAATCTAATCGTTATTTTTGATTTGCATTGTTAGTAACAATTTGTTACTGGTAGGAGGTATTTTTATAACAGCAAGCGTTTACATATTATTTTCAAGTGAGCAAAGGCTGGAGGGGCACTTTTACATTCTTCCCTTCCACAAAAACTTGGACAATATTTCGATCATCTCCCAGCATTACAAATTTTTCAATCATATCCAACAATTCCTCTCCAGGGAATAAATGAACGGGCGATCCGGATGAGGCCAAATCGATGTGTAAAGCATCAAATGACTTGCCAACCTTGAAGTTTCCAACTTTGTCACCAATCGCCAAAGCTAAATTTTAAAAAAAAATACCAAAAATAAAACCTTTTAAAATATATTCTCAAAATAAAATAGGTAATTTACCATTGGCTCCTCCAAGAGTTCCAAAATAGAAGACGTCTTTATAAGTTAAAGGCTCGTAGTTTGGGTCTTTCATTTTAAGGCACTTTGACATAATTATTGAAAGGCGCATCTCTTCAAGGATTGAGGCTGTATAGCCACCAGACACATCTAACACACATAATTAATTAAATATTCCGAAATTAATTATAAATAATATGCTATAATAATTTTAATTTACCAGTTCCTAGTCCAACGGCTACCCCAGCCTCGTGTATTTTACGAACAGGGCAAAGGCCACTCAAAAGGCACATATTGGAAGCTGGACAATGAGCAACTCCAGTCGAATATTTTTTCAGCATTGCAATTTCGTCTTCTGTCATGTGGACACAGTGGGCCATTATTGTCTGTCCAAAAAATGATACAGATATAAAATATAATCTCTTTATCTGATTATTAATGAATTTATGCTCACTTTGTTAGTCAGCAACCCAAATTTTTCATAAATCTGGGTATAATTTTTAAAATTAGGAAACAATTCCAAAGCTCTGTCAATCTCAGGGACGGATTCGCACAAATGAGTCTATTATAAATATTAGCAATTTAAAGTTATCGCTATTTGATTGAATTCATTTTGTAACCATTTACTTGGATGTTGACATTGTATTTCTTGGCCAATTTTCCCAAACCCATCATGAGCTCTTCGGAGCAAGTTAGAGCAAAACGTGGGGTTATCACAGCCTGCACTCGGGGATTCTTTCGTTTCTGAATGTTCAATATAAAGTCCTCCGTTGCCTTCAAAGATTCTGCGGTAGTTTCACAGTAATTGTCAGGAGAATAGCAATCCATGTTCACTTTCCCGATGAAAGCCCGTTGACCCGAAACTTCCACAATGTCGGCAAGAACTTCCGCAGTATTTCTATGAATTGTTGCAAAATAGGATGCCGTTGTGGTCCCGCAATTGAGGGTCCTTTGCACCACTTTTTTGTAACATGCTCTGGCAAAAGAAATATCTTCGAAGCGGCATTCCATTGGAAACGTGTACTTTTGCAGCCATTCCAAAAGTGGCAAGTCAAGGCCGAGACCCGCGTTGGGATATTGAGGAGCTGAAAATTAACAATATGTCAAATGTTTAAATAAAATTCGCATAATTATTATTTCTTTTACCGTGAATGTGTGTGTCGATCAATCCCGGCATTAAAAACTCCCTGATAAATAAAACAATCAATTATCTAATATCGGTTGCATTTTATGCTGCAAACGTACCCTTGACCAAGGACCTGGATATTATCACTGGAAAAGGAGAATTTCTCTTTAAGTGGTTCCAAATTGTCTTCCACATCCACAAATATTATCTAAACCGGAAAAAAACAATAGAGCTTGACAATTTAACCCTAATTTTAGTTACCTTTCCATGTTGAACCCCGATGACTCCGTTTGTTACGAGGACAAAGGGATTGTTGGAACTGTCCGAGTGGACATAGGGGCCCAAAAATACCCGAATGACACCTCCCCCAGAGGAATTGTGTTCCCCATTGTGTCCCGACATGTTGTTAATCTAAAGTGACTCAACCAAAAGCCGCACTCGGATGGGAAATCTAAAGAGGAACTTGAGACTCGTTTAAATAAGACTAGAGGAGAGGTCTATTAAAAGGAGACTGAATTTGTAGCCAACTTCTCTCTTATTCTTGTTTCGTAATGCGACACTCATTAATTCAGAGGATGAGACATTCCATTCATAGTTAATCCAAACCATTTAAATCCCGACCTTCTCATTATCCTCATTTATAAAAGCACGCGATTCATTCCATCCCCTAATAATTCTTTTTGGGTACATCTGCACTTGCACTTGATGATCAAGTCTTGATCCGTTGCACTGCAACATAAATACATCCATTATTATTATGCACAGAGGAATATGAAATGCTAAAGATGAAAAACGCATTAGACCAATTGAGACATTTGCTCTGGTCAATTTAATTGCATAATTTTTGAGATGGGGGACAAAGATTCGTCGGATGACGAGCATGGCCAATGGATAGACATCAAGCGACTGTTGAAACTTATCCCAAGAGATAACCCGGATGACCCCTTCAAACCTTACTCTTGGGAAGCCATACAAAACCTGTCAAAGTACCCAGTTGGGACACAACTCTCCCAAGATGAAGAACAAATGCTTCAAAATGTGGGGGCAGATATGGACATGTGTACCACCTTTGATAAAGTATAGTTATTAAATTAAATTTTATGAGAAAATCAAGCATCATATTTGACCTTACTGCAGACGGAGCCTCCGGGCGTGAGTACGAGCAAAATATCACGGGAAAGTCGAGCCGAGTTGCTCAAGCTCCCTGCCTGGCTGAGATCCTTCCTCGAGTCAAAGTTTGATGTTATCCACAACAGATATGGCTACCACACCCACATCTTTCTGGAAAAACTAGTCAAATCCTTAGAGTACCGTAAATTGAGGGATTGGTCACTTTTACCCCGCTCAGATATTCAGCCAGATATTAGCTCTCAACGAAATGAAGAAGAGTCTATTAGTGGTCCCAGTCTCCAGGATTTAGACCCTGACGAAGAACGCGAATTAAGTAATACAGATACATTAAATGTTTTACAAAATATATGCATGTGCTTGTTTATAAACGTCGTATAGTCGTAATTCCTGAAGACAACGATCCCGATTTGTGGTCACCTTTACTCATGCACCGAGCAACGGATGCACTAAGAGCTGTTCTTCTGGCCGGCGCGTCAGACTCCGAGGGCGAGGAACCTGGACAAGACGAATGGGACGACAATACAGACAAAATTGCACAAATGAGAAACAAGCGAAAAAGTCTTTTTCTCCACAAAGAGGATAAATACCAAGATTTCATCTACAAAGGGCCTCATTGGGAAGATGTGGTCGCGGAAAAAGAATGTTTCTCACAGCGAGCAAAATGGGAAGTTGAACTGGATTTTACTCCAATTCCTCAGAAAAAGGAGTTTTACATGAGGGATCTAATCCCACTACCAAAAGAAAAGAAGGAACAGAAAAATGCAGTAAAAGCCCAAAAACAAAAGGAGAAAGTTAAAAAGAAAGCAGAGAAAGTCAAAAGGAAGAGCAAAGTTGATGATAATGTCTCAAAGAAAGCAAGAAACTCAAAAGATCAAAAAGAAGCTGTTGAGACTAAAGAAGAAATTCCTCGACTGAAAGAGCTGAGAAAAGAGTATTACTCCAACAATCCAGGACATCCGCTGTACAAAGAACCCAAAGAAGTTGTGGAGAAGAAAGCACGAGAATTTAAAGAGCGTGGCGTTGGAAAACGACCCTCGAGAATTTATTTTAAAGATCCCTGTGCAGGGCCCGTGTAATTATTTTCACATATTCAATTTGTAATTTCATTAATTTGTTTATCTGTTGTTGGACAGAACGGAAGTGAACCGAGAGCTGCATCAAGTTCGTCCAACTGAAGGAATCCACGCCTACGTAAACTTTATAACGAGCTCTGCAGAGTTCAGGGCTTTTATAATGATTGTCATCTTCTTCAACGCAATTCTACTGGCTGCAGAAACTGGGGAAAGGAGGGATCAGTATCAAACCATTTTCGACATTTTCGACAGTGTAAGTAAGCTTCTTTAAACAACCAATTAAGTAACTTTAATTAAAATATTTTAATTGTCTTTATAGATATTTCTCTCCGTCTATTTGGTTGAATTCATGCTCAAGTGCTACTCAAATCCTGTCCAATATTTTCAGTCTGGATTCAATATTTTTGATTTCTGCATCTTGATCCTCTCCCTTGCCAAGGCCTGCATTCAATGGACGTCTAATCAAAATATTTTATGGCTTCGCTTCTTCATTATCGTGAGAGCATTGAGAATTCTTCGTGGAGTTTCATTGTCCGTTCATACTCAAGTAAAAAATTACAAATTCAAACTCTTTATTTTAAAGTTATTTTCCTAATAACATTACTAATTAATTGTTAATTAGGTGCTGGTGACGGCCTTAGTGGAGACGCTAAAGAATCACGTCCTTTCTGTCATTGTTTTGCTTATTCTATTAATGTACATTGCTTCAATTGTTGCATTCTATTTCTTTTCTGACCAACCTGCGCTTCACAACACTTGGGGCAGAATTCCAAATGGAATGCTCAGATTATTCGCTTTTGTCACGGTACGAAACATTAAATAAGTTTAATATTGTAAGTTTAAATCACTTTAATAAATGTAGATGGACGGATGGACGGAAGTTTTGTCCGAGTTTGAAGAAGCAGGTTGGCCACATCAAGGAAGAGCCTTTTGCCTCATTTGTATTGTCTTTGGGAACTTTCTCTTTTCCAATATATTTATTGCTATTATCATCATGCAGATTTCTGAAGCGACGGATAGTTTTAGGGTAGCTTATTTCAGTCTTTTAATTATTATAAGTGTCTCTTCTTCATTGTTTGGCTACTTTTTCAGAAAACTCAAACAGCGGAGCGTGAATCTTCCATATTTTTGAAACAGGAAGCAGTTTTTCGTCGTCAAAAGCTGGACATGAGACAACTTCTCGCAAGACAGCGAACAGGGGCATCGGACGACTTTTATGAGCTCGGAAGCAGATTTGTACGTCGGCTGAGACATGACGATCTCGTGGACAATAGAAGCATTATTTTTTCACCCTTATGGATCGATGCGTTGTACAAAGGAATGCAAAGAGGACATCACACATCCAATCTGTATTTTTCCTATATAATTTCTACTTGAGTACTAATAATAGCAATCAAACTGGAATTATTGGCAGATTGATGACCCTGCATAGAAAGATGGCAGATCGACTGGTGAAACTGAATAATCTGTACAACGAGGGGAAGTATACAACGCGAGGGATAAGTCGAGGACGATACAACCGATATTTGACCATGAAAGCAAAGCTTGCACTCATAAAAGAATCATTCCTTAATATGAAAGGAGTTTCCCAAAAGAAAATACCAAAAATACGGCTGCCGAATTTAGTTGAAGCTGAAGATCATGCAGGCCCACCCCCCAGACCCCC
>JAQIXN010000966.1:0-24977 GCA_034698145.1 Proisotoma minuta | reverse complement strand
ATTTCTGTAAGATTTTTATACCTATAGCAAAGAAACGGGTTTCATTCTGGGGCATTTTGACAATTTGGAAAACTTTTGGGGTTATTTGTAATAAACTTTGTAATCAAACAGGTGCAATAATGGAAACAAAACCCCATATTTACGCGAAATGATTTTTGATTGATTGCATTTTTTCGTCAATGACATGTCTCTGTTAAGATGTCCGTTGATTTCCGAGCTTTGTTTTGGCTCAAGAAGTGAACTGTTTGTAAAGTTTCACTCAATTCTGATAATGCAAAAGCTGGGAAATCCATATTTAATATTCAAACGGTCACAAATTCTGCTTAATGGCATCAAACTCGTACATATTCCAATTCGTTAATAAATCATACAAAACTCCCAAGTTGTCGAATTAGTCCATAAATGGTTGTAAACTTGGCTTTTATTGGGGAATGAGTTTATCAAATAAAGTTGGATTAATACTGGTTAATTTAATCCAATAAAAGTTTCTCGCAAGCAAAGCAAACAATCCTTTCCTATATTTTTACTTGGGGTGGGGAACTCTAATTTAATAAATTAGGGCAAAATCCAGTAACAAGTGTAGAGCCCAACAAAAGGGTCTCATCCCTTAATTAAGGGCCCTACAACAGACACTCAATTATTTTATTACTCTAGCTAAATTAGACAGTAATTTGTCGAGAATTTAATTAACATTAGGAACATTTTGCATTTCTAAAATGGCCATGTTTTGATGTACGTAAATTGGGTTGGAAACATTTGAAAAAGTATTGCCTTTAATTAATATAACCTTTGACCGAGCTACACAAATTTTAAAAATTCAGTTACCTTCGCTCAAGCTGCTCATGTTTCAATAAATTTGCTACAAGTTGGACAAACAAAGTATTTAAGAGCCCTTAGCTTAGTTTTTTGGTTCACTGAGCATTCTATTTGTTTTTCTGTTGGAATGAAATCCAATATTTGAGTATTGGGAAACAAAGTGAGAGCTCAAGGGTATGGAAAAGTAGCGGTTTACAACCAGAAGCCCAAAGCAAATTTAAGGCCTGCTGTCTGTTGTGAAGCCCATAATTCCAAAAGGAAATTAGGATTATTAGCTTATTTACACCTGTAATATAAAAATAAAAGGCCAGGCGAACGGACAACGTGACGAATCATTTTTTATTTAACATTTTACACGAGGAAATAAAATGCTGTACAGGCTGTAACCAGCTCCAACGTTTATTATCTATTCCTACATTAGAGAGTCCAACATTTTAAAGAAACGTATTCGGCGTCAAAGTTTGAAATTTTAGCCAGGCCCTTTAAACATTTCTAAAATTAAATGGACATCCAAGTTTGCAAATAATATTACAGTTTTAGTTGAAAATAAAATGTAGGAAGAAAAAGCAAATCTATTGCAGTCTTGTAATGAAAAATCACTCTAAAAATACAATTCGACGTCAAACTCTTACAATTTGTAGTAGGCAAATTTGCAATTTAAATTGGAGGCTTGACATAATGATGACACGAAGTGACATGACACGACCCACACCCTAAATAAAATAAAAAGCTGCCAGCCTTTAAAGTAAGGAAGAGGAAGGTGAATTAGACGCGGAATAAAAAATTGAAAAATTACTCCCATTATATTACATTATCATAAAGCATTCATTTTGTAGGATTAGTTCCAAGATATTTTTCTCACTCAGTTGCCGTGTGGTCTGAGAGGGCCGTTAGAAGTTTTATACACAGTTATGCGTTAATTATCCTACCATTTGTCACCTACAATTACCACCTAAATATGTACTTGAATCTCTAAATATAAAATGTATGCAAAGGTCATAGCTTCTGGAGTTTTGTTTGCTTTTATAATCCAACAGTTGTAAAACTAAGCCGTAAATAAATAAATTTTGGAGATGATTTTGGTGCATCATTTAGAAGGATGCCATAATGTCTGTAAATGTCAAGTCAAATGTACAGGGTGAAAATTAATAAGAGGATATGATGATTCATTAAATTTATATAATCGCCAAGTTCAAAATTTTTTAATTGGCGTCGAATCCTATCATTTTATATGAAAGTTCAACAACACCAAATTTTGGCTAAAATTCGCTGTTTTTCTATATATAAAATATGTTGGGTGTGTGTTTTCCTTCCTTCCTGCCTCTGTTTGATCCATAATGGACAAAGTGTATTTTTTCCACAACGGAAACACTCCGCACGAATTTCCTCTTTTGACCTCGTCCAAACCCTTTCACAAAAAATATTTATAAAAAATACTTTATAACTTGCAGCAGCTCCAATTAATCATCCATCGCTGATTTTTGCAAATTCATCTGCCTGACAGCCTTGTTAATCTTGTTATGCCACCGCGTTGTCTGTCCGAAAGTTGTCCCAAGGGACGAGAGACTATCTCGTTGAGGTCCTCACTTCCACCACATCATTACATTCATTTGTAGATGAATGTCCCCAAGTTGGATGATGTGGGAAGGGAACTGAATGTGTAAAGGGTGATGGGAATGGTTCGTGATTTAACTATCGTGTCCCACAATACGTGAGACGAGTTAGCCTGATGGTATTTTACATTTTTTGCAGGAGATCACTCAGACGTGTCACACTCACTCGACAAACAAATGGAAAAGCAAACCTTTGGTTTAGTTTCAGACGGAGATTTAAATTTAAATATTTAAATGGATGCCTACCTATAAACCTCTGCAGTTAATTGTGGAAAGAAAGTTAAGCTGAGGAGCTGGTAAAGAATCATGACCCGTTTTTTATGCCAGTTTGACACCGATATATATTTATATATGTACATATATTTTAATAGGTTTCGTAACTTGGCCTTACAGTAATTTTAGCAGAATCTCAAAACCAATTTGCTACATTTTTGCGCGTCCTTTCACTCAAAAATGTAAAAGTTTGACGCCAAATAAAATTTCTTAGTAGCTTTAACAATTCGCAATTAGTAGATCAATAATATTGCCGTTTTGCTTTCATTGCTCTTCAATGTTGTCACCCTGTACATAAATTATTACGCAACTCATCTTTCCTCACATGAACGGAATTAAACATACGCATCAAAAGCTCCAACTGAATTAAGAAATGGGTTGCGTTGGGAGAGTTTTATTTTAATCCGTCACTTACTCATGTTGGTTATTATTACTCTGGATTTGTGGATCTATAAAATAAAATATGATGTACCTTATACATCGTTCATCGGTTGGGGAGTAATGTTCAATGTAATGGGAGAGTAATTAATAAATGGAGGGAGAGCTAAGCCAAAGCTTCAACTGCCGTCCATTTCCCACGCTTCAATTGGCGTGATTTGCCTTCATCGATATTTATTTTTGACGTTAAAATCGACACGACACGATGCATAACTTTGCGGGGATTTAATTGCTATCGAGGGACGAAAAGCATACATAATTTTAGGTTAGATTTGCAAGACAAATACCACCAAAACATGATTTTTCATCCTGCATACTTTGGCAAAAAGTATGTAACGGTATTTCTCTGGCTTGCGTGACTGGGGAAGACGAGACAGTGATTCTATTTCCCCTAGAGAAGGAAGGAAGTTGGGCTTTATTTTATTAGCCTTTGATTTGTATGATGGGAAGAGACTGCTTTGCTTTGGATTGCGTGTGATGTGTTGTAATTGATCAAATAAATCAGGAAGCAGAAGAATGGCAATAATTCGTAGCCGTGTGACTCCACTGGATCACTATTTTTTATCCCATCCATCAACTTAAGTGAAATCGTGAGATTTTTCTGGATCTACTTCCGTTTGGGGAAAATTGTACTTTTTTTTTAACTTTCTCTAGCATCAAACTTGTTTTTATTTACATTTCTGTTTGCATCCTCAACTTTCTCCAAAACTTGTTTATTTATTTACATTTTTAATTCCTTTTCAATCTTGCGGCACGCGACTTTTGATAATTTTATTGAGCTTCTGTGGCCAGTGGAAGTGCATTGTGAAGCATTGTATCCTTACAATTTGGATAAAAAGGTGTCTGGTCTAATACCATTTGAGTCGTTTGACCCAAGCCAACTTTTTATGACATATAGAAAAGCCTATGACATGTAAAAGGTCTATAGGGAGCAGATGGAAAGGGATTAAATAAAAATAATAATAATAAGCCCGCATTTCAACACAGGACAAAATGTCAAAGGAATAAGGTGATTGAAATAAATAAGGCCCCCAAACCAAATTTTATTTCGAATATTTGAAGGGACCAGCTGAAATGAAATGGGGACAGCAAAGCAAAGCAAAGTGTCGGTTAATTCGCCATGAAAAAAAATAAGGTAGCAGATGTAATTCAGGTTCTATTCATTTTTATACCAGCCCTGCCTTCATCTTTTTTAAGAAATGGGTAAAAATTGGGATTTTATTTCAACCTATAAATTCTGTTTTGTCGGTAGGAAAAGGATCCTAGTAAACTGTCAGAAAAATTAGGAAATGCAATGCTCCCAAAAAAGTACGCTTTCTAAGCTTTAGAAAAACAATTCAAAATTGATCTCATTGTTTCATCATCAACAATTAAGGGGCCAAGACTTTCTCAGCTTGCCCATATTTATTGACTAAACAGATATAAGTAAATATATATTTGGGCACCCTGCATCTCTTTACTTTACTACTGCCTGTTTGTCTGGTCGGCTGACATTTTGCTTTTACGCAATACTCAGCCAACTCTGGTAGATATTTTATTTTCTTCTCCCACAGCAGTGAGTTATGTGTTGGAATTAAAAGTAGTTGATGAATAGAATGTTGTCCCCTAGTTGAAAATGTCATCCATCTTCTTCCCTAATGATTCTCAACTACATACCCCACAAATAAATCTCTGCTTTCCTCCCTTCAGTACCCTTAAGGCCTCTCACTGCAAAAGGACACCTGGACTTAATGAATAGAGCTCCTTTTGATTCACCTTTTTCGCATCTCAAATGTTGTAAACTTACACGTGGACCAAAACTTTTCATCCATCTTTTGTCCTCTGAATCTGAAGAAATTTTTAAGATTTAAGATGGGAGGGGAGATTTGAGAAGAAAGGAAATTTATTGGGTTACATTACATTACATTACCTCATCGTACCAAAGCAGATGTTTTTTTTTCATTGAAAAATTGCGAAATTAGGAGAAAATTGCTTCATAAACTTGAACTAACAGAGAAATTAATATTTTCTACTCAAGTCGACGTAAGTAAGTAAAGATAGAGAATTGGAGTGGAATTGAACTTTTTTGTTTGTTTGCCCAAACTTGTTCAAGTTGTTGGAGCATTTTTTTTGGATATGCAAAGTTTTGAGGATAGCGCAAAATGATGATAGTGAAGGGTCTAGAATTTCCGTTTAGAATTTCATTATTTAAGGACGAGAGCCCTTAACAAACAAATCCCCAGGTACTTTTACTAGATGTATCATTATTCCTGCTGCCTCCGGATATTTTTACTTACTTTGTATTGTCCCATTGTGAGGGTAGTTTATGAAGGTAGCTCAGAACGAACAAAAGAGCCGAGGATTAGATATCCAAGAATTTCGCAGGGCCCTTAATTTAAGGGTTCTCACGCTGGTTGAAGCACAAACTGAATTTGAAACGTCCTTCGGCTCCCTTCATTCATAGTTGAGGATACCTAAGGACCCCTAGGGACTCGGAATTTTTACCTGAATCCAAATTGTGGGTGGGTTAAGTTTGGAAGTTGTCGTAAAAATAAAATAAACTCAATGAGTCCAACTTCATAAATTGGAGAAAGCTCTTCATTCTTAAGTCAAGATGTGAATGAAAAGTTGTGAGCAGGAGTTATTGTTATGATTATTATATTATTATTATGAGGAAAGAAAGCAAAGATCAAAACCAGTTTTCAAAGAATTAAAGAATGAATTAGAGATTTAAGAATGAGATTTTTTTAAAGAAAGAATAGAATGAAAGCTGACATTTTATTTAACTAACTAATTTGAACCATTTATAAGACTTTTAAAATTAAATTAATGTAAGTATGAGTTGGACGTTGATATTTTATTTTGGAAATGTTGACAGTCCTGAAAATCGTAAAAGGTCTCGTAATCTTTAGCTTCTCAAACTTATATATATTTATTTTTAAAAAAATGTTTTTAGCACTGATTTACGGAAAGTCATCTTTTCACAAAAAAAGTGGCCATTATATATAAGTATTTAAATTTAAAATTTAATGCTGCCCGACCACCGTAAAAATCAGAAGTATACAAAGATTTTATTTTATTTTTATTTTATGTATGTAGCCAGCGAGCATGAAATTCTGGGAAGCTGGATTGAATATTTAATTTTTTTCCTTGTGCTTTGTATCCCTTTCCCTAAATAAAAAAATGTTATTGTAGCAATTAAATTATTTGCGTGGGCCCAATTTAAAGTTTTCATATTTCTACAAACTATCTCGAAATTGCTCTTTTTAGTTAATCAATAGTGGTATTAGAATACAAATGCTTTATATATAATAATAATATGATATTGTCTCCTTTGAGTGTCATTACAAAGCCAAAACTCAAACAATGGAAAAGTTTTACAAGTATATACAAACAGAGGAAAAGTTTAGCAATGCGTTTCATATACAAAACACTGAAGCCTTATTGTTATGTATGATTGTGACATGTATGCATATAACTAAATCCGATTTCGGATTTTAAAATAAAATGAAATCAGCCAATTACTGTCAATTGTAACAAAATCCCCGCAAGTAACATAAATTCCTCATTAATTCCTTTTATGTGGGGGCATCATTAGCTACTATGCGGTAACTAATCCTTCAGTATCAAGTAAAATCTGGCCATTAATTTGTCCGTTGAGTGGTTTGGTCAATTTAAGAGGCTAATTATGACTAAAAGTAGCTATAACTGATGCTATCGAGAGGTTGACACGTGTCAACCAGTGTTATTGGCTTTTTGACTAAAACAAATCGAGCATCTGCTGCTCATCATTCACATCCTCATGTCATCATATAATAAAAATAGCAGACAGAATCTCAGTTAATTAATTAATTAGAACAGAACCTTTGCGATTAATTGGGCGCAGTCGAGCGTGCTGCATAGATAAATGAATACAAAAGTATTTTGGGAATTGTGCAATGTCATGTGTAGCAAAAAGACGAAGAAGAATTTTGTGGCAGCTGACGATCTTAAGATTGGATCGTTCATTAATTTTGAGAAGGGGCAATAAAATAAAATTTCCCGCTAGATGGCATTGTTTTCAATTGTCGTTAAGCTGCAATAGCGTTAAAATTATTTTTCCCGCTAGATGTCGCTGTTTGGAAGCCCATTCACAAGCTATTTTTACAGTTGTTTGCTCTTGAAGCTTGGGAGCTTTGGAGAATTTTATTTAATTTAATTGCCCCATCTGCATTGGAGCATAACAATGACACAAAAGGAAGCCAGGCACAAATTCTTCCCTTGTTTGTTAATTACCGCTTCACTGGTTGCCTCTCAGGTGAAATACAATTAAATAAAACGAAGCCCCAAAAACTTTTGACTCTTGTCACTGCCAATTCTGAATTCAAACGAATTTACCAAAGTCCCAAAAATTGTTTTATTATATAGGTAGGGAAAGAAAAATCAATAACACAAGCGAAACAAATTTTATTTCGTTTTATTATGAGACCAGAACCAACTGTTTATGATTAATTTTCAATTTGCAATCCATCAAATATTAAGCGTGACAAATTTCCCCAAAAATAAAATATATCGCATGTGGATTATAAAAAGGTCTCAATTACAAAACTTTTTGTCACCCTGTAACACATTTCATTTAGGGAATTATGGATGAGTGGGATTTGTGGCTGAATAATTACGGATCAATCACGAGTCCTCTCCCCACCAAATACAAAATAAAATCTGTGGATGTTTCATCAAAGGATCACTATCTGTATCTATCTCTCATCTCATCGAGATATGAAATGAATAAAAAAACCGAAACTAATCTGTGCATTCCTTTATGTGAAAAACATTTAACAAATTCCCATAAGCAATGCGTAGGTGAAAATGTGTCCTTTTAGGTTTTGACCCGGGCAAAGAGGATGAAATAAATCCGGAGGAATTTGTCATTTCACTTAGTTACTTTACCTTGCATTTGTCAGGTTAAGCCAAGACAGTAATGCATAGCGTGGGAATTTATATATGTTAGAGCATTGAGGCTTGGCTGAGGTCCTCCCGGGGGGAGGGGGCTGGGGCTAGAGATAAAAAGATTGAGGAGGGTTTAGTCGTTTGGGAGGGGCTTCCTTTGAGGGAGGGCGGAGGCTTTGGAAGCCTTCAAAAGAACTCTATTCAACTGCCTTTAGTTGCACGACGCTGAATGAACAAGACGGCCACAAAAGTTAAGCTTTGGCTATTCACCAAAAATCATATTCATGCAATCCCATTCACAACAAACAATAGAATTAACAAAACAATCGAGTGAAAAAAATAACAAAGTAAAGTGAGGTGAAAAGTTGGTTTGCATTTTGTATTTGCAGTGAAAGTTTATTTATGCTAAAATGAGAAGACGCTAAAACGAAACAACGCTAAAAATCATATAACGTTTTTATAAAATTTGTGAAACAAATATTATGGCTGCAGCATTTTGGCGTGGTGACCTAACTCCCTTAGACCCTTCTAATTCTCCTTTGGGACCTCCGCAAATGGGCCTAGGCCCTGGAGCCGATGACATAAAACCCCAACTAGTCCACTCCCATCCTAGTTATAACCTGGACCTAAGGGGACATCCGCCGCCTTCGGCCCATCACCCGGGCGGTGGAGGTCATCCCCACTCCATTTCCCCCCAAGGAATGCAGATGGGAATGGGTAATCTCGGTCCCCACAACGGCCTTTCTCATCACCATCACTTATCCGTCAACAATAACAACAACAACATACACTTCGGTCACGGAGCCGGGGGCAATGGGGGTCATCATGCAAAGCAAGGTCCTGGTTCCGGGGGCTCAACGGGCTCTTCTGCCGGCGGCGGCGGCGGAGTTAACAACAATGGTCCCGAACGTGTAAAACGTCCAATGAACGCATTTATGGTCTGGTCTCGGGGTCAACGAAGGAAAATGGCACAGGAAAATCCTAAAATGCATAATTCTGAAATAAGCAAAAGGCTGGGGGCAGAGTGGAAACAGTTAAATGAGACAGACAAACGACCCTTTATAGACGAAGCCAAGAGACTAAGGTATGAGATGTATGTACTAATTAAAGATATTTGTTTTGCTTTTTTTGGTTTTGTTTTTGCCTGCTTTTGGTTGCAAATGCTAAAACAAAGGAGGGGAAAGAAAGAAGGCGTGGATTAGTGAGTTTGCTCAAAAGAAGCTTTGGGAAGGAAAGTTTTATCGGGGTGGAAAGAGAAATCGGAATTGTAATGAAGGAAACGACAGTTAACCTCTGACCTCAGTTCGATAATATATTACGCATTTAGAAGTTGAGTAAGAATGGATTATCATAATATCATGTAAATCCTTCTTATCACTCCATTTCCTGTCTCTCTTCTGCTACTTAAAATAAATTCTTACGGAAAAAATTCCAGTCCAGATAATGGAATAAATGATAAGCTCATGATTAAATGCAAATAGTGAAACAAGCGGTCATTGTTTCATTTTGAAAAAGAATTGAATTTTGTAGCAAAAGCTACAAAAGTTTGCCGGTGGCATTTAATTTCCAAGCCATCGCCTCGCTTTTCCTCTCTTGTTCAAATATTATGTGAGCTAATTGGAACTAAATATTTCCCTTTAATCTACTCCTGGTCATGACATTAAGTATTTATCTGGCAAACAATTGGTCGAGTAAACATAAACTGGCTAAATAAATAAAGGGTCTAGCCTAGAAAAGTTGTAAAATTTATAGCTAGCAAAATTTACAGTTGGTCCAATTCATTTTATGAGCGTAATTTGTTAGTTTACACCTGTCCTAAAATTTGACAATAATAAATTACAAGACTTTTGACACAAAAAAAAGACAAAATTCAAAATTCCTTCACCCTGTATATTTGATGTCACTTCCCCCATCGTACATTTTTCCAAGGCGTAAATAAATATGAGCTACAAGACAAATAACGTGTAATAATGCCCATAAAAATTCAGTTTTCTCTTTTCCCCTCTTGGAATAAAAAAAAACTCTGATTTAGTTTTCTAATATATTTGATGCTATCTCTTCTCTCCTGCTGTAGTTTGCTTTAATCTCACCTTGTTCTAATAAATAAAGATGTAAACGAAGGTTAAGGGTTAGCTCTGTCATCTGTCTATTTATCTCTGTCCGTCCGTCTGTCGGAAAAACGTGAAGATTTCATTAGAAACATTTTCAGCCTCTGATTTAATCAAGCTCATTCTATTCAATTACAACAAATCACTGCTTTTTATTAGATTACATGCAAGTGAGTGAGATTTTGATTTAGATTTAGTAGAAATTAATTGCACACAAAATTTAGAAAAGTCCGTTTCTTGCTGTTACGTAATATTGGGGTTAAAGCCAAAGCCAAGTCATGAATATGAAATGAATTTTAATTTTGCAACTTATTTCCACCCCATTTAACAAACCGGAGCTAATGATAATGGGTTAAAAAGTATATATAAAGGGGTGGCGATATACATAATAATAATATACATAAGTGGGAGATAAAAATCATCAACAACCCTCAAAAATATTTCTTGACTCAAACCACACCCACTGCGGCTAGGGTGTAAAAATTGAATTGACAGTTTGACAGTTGACAGCATGTACATGGATCAACAATTGACATGATAAGCTCAAGGCCTCCCTTCAGCAAATAAAGTCAACTTGTATCTCATATTCCATCGAATGGTGTCAATCATTTGACGTGGGGCAAACTGAACATTACGCAAGAGTAAGAAGACTCCAGTAGTTTTTGCAAAGGGAAAGTGATAGCAACTTTTTGCATTATGTAATGAAAGGGGACAATGGAAGGAATACAATGGGGTGAAATGAAGAAGAAATTTGGTTGCAGCCATTGTCCTCTATTGTGTTCTACTTCGGATGCAATTTTGTGCAATATTATGAGTTTATGCGTAGTTCTATTGTGTAAATGTAATTCTATATTATGATTGTAATTTTTTTATCTCTTGTTTTCCCAACCATTTAACACTTGAGTATATGCATTTGCATTGCAGACGCACAAAGACCTTGCTTTGTTTTAGGAAATGTTTTAGGAAGTAAGTCAGTAGTTCGAGGTTTTATTTGTTAGATCATGAACTTGGCTTTTGGAGTGATTTATTTATTTCATGTAGTATTATGTGTGTGTGGTAAATGTTGGTAATCCTTTACTTTCCTTGCCTTTTAATCCTTTGAGCAAATGTTTACCAAAATGCTTCTGGAATCTCAGGACCAACAATTGTAAAACTTTTTTTTATTTGTTTACAGGGCAGTCCACATGAAAGAACATCCAGGTATTTTAATAAATAAAATACGGCTTGCTATAATAATATGAGCAAATGGGAAATGTTATTACAATAAACAATAATTTTTCTAGATTACAAGTACAGACCGCGACGAAAGACTAAAACTCTGTTAAAGAAGGATAAGTACCCAATGAATGGTCCTCAGGGGCCACAAGGACATCATCCGCAGCCAGGTCATCATCAAGTTCAATCTAATGGTCAGCTGCTGGACCCTCATCATCCGGCGGGAGGTCACCAAGGCTCTCAAGGTACGTTTATTTTTCGACATATCCATCTCACTTTCCCCTTTGATTCTCATACGACGCCATAAAAATTGGCATTATCATTTACATACACAATAGAAATCTCAAAAGTTATGTAATTAAAAGCGTAATTTTATTGTTAGGCGGAAGTCGTAACTCGTCGACGGGTCCTGGTTCTGGTGGAAGTGGTTCTTCTGGCAGTAATTCTTCGTCGTTAGGCTCGTTAGGAAACCACTTAGGGAATCACGGTGGGGGTGGTCCTGGTCCTGGAGGAGTCCCCCCTTCCCAACACCTCCCCCGAGACCTTTACCCCCACCAAACAATCAACGGCTACATGCCCAACGGCTATTCCTTAATGAGTGATCCTGCCGCTTATTCCGGTAATTATACTTATAATTATTATTAGCATCACTTCCTTAAAACCTCATTTAATACCAATGTCATTTATAAAAATATTCAGAGTATATGGAAAACTTGTCAAGGACTTATGGAAAGGCTGCCTTTTATGACCAAGAAAGTGGTAAGTTAAATCCTTAATAATAATTGGGTGGAGAAAATTCATATTTGGAGTTGGAAAAAATTAATTGACAGCCATGGCTCTTGCAGTAAAACATCATTAATTATGTTGGCTGAATAGTTACAGCCAATTGCAAATAATAATTAATCATTCTCCCATTGAACGAGTATTTGACTTTGGAAATTGGTTCAATTGAATACCTTTACCATAATTTTTGATCAATTTTATTTTAAAAGGAGGAGTTTTATGACGGCTGTCAATTCTTATGCTTGAACTAAATTTCTATCTTGAGCCTCATCTTTTTGAGAATTTGATTTGAGGTAGACAGCTAAACTTATTTGAGGCACACACATCTGTTGCAAAAATTCCAGATGTGTGTTTAGTTGGTTTTGATTTTATTTAGCTATGCGAAGGCCAAAAAGCAAAGTGCTAATTACTAAATTTAGATTTAGATTGAGAGCCAACGAAGCACAACCTTGGCTCAAACTAAACATGGACATACATATATGCAACATATAATTCGATTATTGTCCAAATCCTTTGTCATTTTAATCCCAAGACAGAGGAAATGGGATTTTTTGTTAATCTTAATAACATATTTGCAGTTGGAGCACATTTCCTTTATTAGTTAGTAGATGCGTGATTTGTAATAATATTTCCATTCCGCAATTTATTAGTTGGGGAGTTAATAATTGGACATTTGTAATTTGCCCCTTATTTATGTTGTTGGTTTAATGAGAAGCACGAAATATGTAAATATGTAAAACAGAAGCAGGCTGCATAACATAAAATATTGTCAAACAACTTGTTGGCTTCTCCGCCCATTCCAATTTTCAATTATTATTATTTTATTAAACTTAAAAAGAACGCTCTTTGACGTGATTTTTGATTTTGAATTTATGCGGGAATTTTGATTTTTTTCTCTTTCTAGGATACATGAATCCCCAAATGTACTCCCGCTACGAGAGCGGACCGCCTATGACCTCGTCACCATATCTAAACGGTTCTTACGCCAGCGTTTACGGCGGTGGGGGCGGGGGCTCAACGACACCCCTGGGGTCCTCATCCGGTGGCGGCGGTGGCGGAAATTCAGGTACAAATCAAGCTGCACCCTCGCCTTATGCCAACAGTCAAAATTCAAACGGTTCACCAACCCCACCAAAATCCCCCCACGCCAATGCCAATGCTAGCCCCCCTTCATCCATTTCCTCCTCCCACTCACTCATGTCGCCGCCGCCGCCGCATCTGATGGCTGCTGCGGCCGTGGCTGCGGCCGCAAATGCACATGCCACACAAAAACATAATTTAAACGTTAATTATGGGGTAAACGTTAATCATCAAGGGGACAATTTGAGACAGATGATGTCCATGTACGGAGTGCCACCGAGTCATTACTACCCGTCACAAGATAACCCTTATCCCACACCAAGTCCTGACCAAGAAAGTAATGGGGGTGGCTGGGGGGGAAAATATGACAAGTGAATTAACTAACTAACTGAATTGTGGGTTTTAAAGATGATGGAGAGGAAGGATGGAATTAACTCTAGCTGCCCGAGCAGATCATATCAAATCATCTTATAATTACTCCTTTAAGTAGTTGCTAGAATTATGTACAGCTAGTAAGTTAGGAAAGAGTGAGAAGTTGGAGTGGGTGTGGTCGGTGGGGTTGGTGGGCTTTCAACCATAGACCTAAAGTTTTATTGAATTCTAATTCCAGGATGAAATCAAATAATGTGTTCTCAGTTTACCCCATCACCAACTTAATAACTCGAAAAGGATAGCTAAAAAAGTTTCAATCAATATCCTGTTTTTTTGCTCAATTTAGCTAAATAAGTTGGTTTTAAGTTAATAATAATTGTGATCTCGTTTTTTTTTGGATTGTGTAGAGAGTTTCTGTGATGTATATTTATTTATTTCTAAGTGTTTGTAAATTCCATAAAACAATCAAAGCCACCCGGTGTATTTTTAGCTGGCTTTTGCATATTTAATATTCAATAACTAGTAAGAGAGGGAAAATTCAAAATAGCATTTTGAAATTCAAAACTACCGCCACACAGTATTATAATGCAAGCCCGGGTCCAAGTACAAATCTCGGGTTTTTTGTAAGAATATATAAAGGTGCAAATTTAAAACTAAAAATTATTTAAATAAATAACCGAGTTTAATCCCGACAATTATTAAAACTATTATGCACTCTTTTTAAATAGACAATTAGTTTTAAATGTATAATAAAACATATAGTTCTCGAAAAATCTCAACTCACCCCAACTTCTCAACTCGACTAGGATTGTGAATCTCATTGTAAGTATTTGTAAAAATGTAAATTATTTGAATCAGCCGAAATCATTAACTTGTGGAGCGTCAGTTTTTATATAAATAATTATTATTTAAATGTTCACACAATCCACGGACTGTTAGAATAAAATGTTACGAAAAAAAAGTTCTTGCTGCTTGTGGTTTGGTTTCATATTTTGCATCCAAGAAAAAAAATGTGCTGATGTGTAAACAGATGAAATTTAGCCGTAGTTGACGTTGACACCAAGCCACCGTGACCGTGACACTTTATACGTCACGCCATCAATCAGCGTCCTCTCCCATGCCTAATTTTACCAAGAAAATTTATGGACGGTCCCAAAAGTTGAGGAAGCTGTCTTCTATAACACCTGGAGATCGTTTAAGTGTAAATTATTACCTGGCATAAAATAAAAATATCTTAAGAGCCAAACATTCGTCACCCATAATCGTAAATTCGGCCCGAGACTTTTATGTATTTAAATGGAGCAAATATTTCCGATGCATACCTTATAGGAATTTTTATTTTTTTTTATTTATTCATGTCCCCCTAATTATCTCAGGTAGGAAAAATCGTGTCAGTTTTTGTTTTACAGGTGGAAATCGTGACTCTAATTTCGTTCCTTGTCTACCAAAAATAGTTTTAGCATATACACACAGCCATCATTAAGTTAGGTTAGAAAGGGAAATAAAATCAATTTGGTAGAACCATCAACAACATAAATTATCGTAAAAATTCCATTCATTGCCTTTTTTGACAGTTGCAAGCGACTCAAAACTTTCAGCTTCTTGGAAAAGAGGAAGTTTAAACTTCTGGACAAACAATAATAAAAACGAAAAATCAGTAAAATTCCAGTAAAATGTTTGTTACCTGAAGCCATGCTGTCTACCTGAAGAGCTAATGACCATATATTTCAAGCAACCTTTCTTTTGAACCATTGCGACATGGGACAATGTCAACCATCCATCATCCATTGTGTTTGTCCCTCACAAAATTTATTTTAAAGGTACCCAAAAGTATGTACATGGTACCCTTCGGTCCTTTGTATCTTAGTTGTACCCTAAACTCAGGTGTTAAATTTAGGCTGCTCTCTCCCATTCATTCAGCGTGGGTGGAAGCAAAGTGCAATGATTGAGTGACATGACATCAATGACATGACAAGACATGACATGACTATGACATGTCTTCGGTGGTCCTTTATCAGATTAGCAATTACAAGACCGAAGACACCTTTGCGGCTTGAGCTCATTAGGACTTGGAGTTTAAATTTAGAATTTAAAGTGAAACTTGACATTTTGCGGATGATTCAGTGGGTGACATTTATTTCTTATTGATTGTTTGGTTCGGAAGTTCAGCGGAGCGGATGAGAAGGGAGTGATTGACGTATCTTTTGGCTTCCTATCTCACTCCCAAAAGTAAAAGCTGACATCCAATCCAATGATTGATTCCGAATGTCACAGATTTTTGTTTTATGTTAAAATGAGCCCGAGCTAATTGAAACATTACAACGGAGGGTGGTGAGCCCAAAGTTAATTGAATGGGTTGAGTTTAATGCGAGGGTTGAGAAGAAAGTAAAAAAGAGCCCATTAAATTGGATGGGATGATTGGGACGGAATTTAAAAGTGAAAATCAGACTCAATCTACTCCGATTCCGAGTGGATCACTGAAAAGTAATCCCCAGTAATGGCAGGGATCAGGGAAATTTACTACCAACCAGAATTTTCAATCTATTCCATTTACAACTGAATGAAATTGACAGAATTGGATTTTGCAAATGACCAACGTCCAAGCCGAAAAGTGATTTTAAAATGGGTTAAATTATTTTGCTAGTAGTAAGTATATAGAGATCTTTCGCTGCATTTCAATTCAATGTTTAAATCCAAAACTATTTTGAAAGGAATAAACCGATATTTTGGTCACTAGTTTCGGTTTCACATCCTCGACAACATGAAAGTAAATTACAGCGTACAATCCTTCCGCGTGACCTATCCTCAAGTTCTCCCTCTAATCATCATTTAGAGTGGCCAATTTTAGAAATTGAGATGGAATCACTCACTTTCACTTTTAAATGGAGAAAGTCGTTCAACCCTAATTTTGATTTTTAGTTCCAGCAACAAAAAAATATTTTTAAAAAACATGGAAGGGGAAGGGAAGGAAAAAAAATATGCTATCTTTTGGATCCTCCATAAATTTCACTTCCCTTAGATTTATGGCCAATCCCTTTCTTTCCCTGTCGTTGTTGACTTACGGCCCGAATTTTTCCAATGCCAAATTCTAAATTGGAATCTGGAATTTGTCTTTTCTTTCTAAAGGAATAAAATAAATCTTGGATCCAATTTAATTTTGGGAAAACTAATTGCTGACAGGATAACTTTGGATGCAATTAATACCTAAAGTTACGTGAGTTAATTTAGTTTTACATGATGGCTCGGGCTACTAATGGATTTTGTGATGGATTTTTTTATTCACTGATTTTTTTACATTTACTAGAATGTGAATTTGATTTAGTATGAGTTGGGTGCCGTTAAACTATTTTTGAAATGTTTTTAGGGATACCAGAGTTGCTAAAATTGCTTTAAAGCATATAAAAAGACGACTCAATTGCTTAATAAATTATAGTTGTCTCCAAAATAAATTTTCAGAGTTTACAAGAGTGCAAAAAATCTGTAAACAAAAAATAAGGTCTCGGTTGGTTCTTGTAAGAGTTTGATGCCGGATAAACCATTTTCAATTGTTTGCAAGGGTTCATACACTAAAGATATCTTAATTCATTTTCGTACATATTTTCCATATGAAAATATTTTTCGCAAAACTTACAAATGGTTAAATTACTTAATCTCATTTCTTCATTATACAAATACAATTTTGCGCCGAACGCCAATAATTCATTGCAAACCAAAAAAAAATGCATAAAAATTCCACCCTGCAGTTGTTCACAGGATAATGATGATATTGGGATGATTACGCGTAGAAAATGATTGAGATTGGATTTGTATGCTGGCTGTGGTTTGTGCGAAGTAAAAAACTCATTACGTGACAATTCCTGCCACAAGCCGATGGTAAAGCAAAGCTAAAATTAAAGCTCCGGAAGATCCTTTTGAAGGCTTAAGGATGACATAAGAGGTTGGCTCATTCCCCTTTTTTCTCTAAAAGGGAGACCTGGTAAGTGACGAGGGGACATTTTCAATTATTTCTCTCTTTTTATTAGACTCCCCGACCAAAAACCACTAGGACTACTTACATAACATGGAAGGAGCTTAGCTTAGATGACAGCCACCAATTCCATTGCTGAAAAGAGAGCGATGGCTTTGGATTCAAATTGGATCCTTATCAACAACTAGCCGATTAGCGATAACTATTTCGGATGCATTCAGTTAAACAAGTGCTCATCCACATCCCTTCAAAAGTTTGATAAGCTCTGCACAACATTTTAAAGTATTCTTGTTGGAATTGAATGTAAACAGTTTTTGGGAAAAGATTGCAATTTTGTCATAGTCATAACTGAGTCATTGTGATTCTGCATAGCTCTCAGACATTTTAAAACACTTGAGGGACGAGCAAAAAGTAATACTAAATTTTTACTTTCATTTTAAATTTTCCATTTTGTAATATTTTCCAAAATAAATATGAAAAAAACTCAACTTCCAATGTTCCAACTCTGTTGTTCCCAAATTCAAATTCCCAACATATTGTCCCCTTCTCCAACTAAGTAAATAAACAAAATTTAAAATTGAATTATCTGAATCTTGGGTGGGGTTCACTTGTGGATAAAATAAAATGGGGATTGGGTTTGAGATAAAATAAAATGAAATGCATCTGAAATCTGAGGACAGTGAGTGACAGTTCGTTGGTTGGTGGGGAGAGTAATAAATGAATTTCGGAGTATTTACAACTAATCTGCGACCGCCCGTCGTCCAACCTCATTTACTATTAGCACATCATCATCACACAACCCCTTAAAACTACCACTTTGACATTTGCTAAGGCCACTTTTTAATTAAAACTGGAGATAGTCAATCTACATTATCCAAGCTTTTTGTCTGTATGTCTGTCGTTTGTCCCATTCGAAACTTAAAACAAGCAGATGAGAGCTAAAGTTGTCCCAAAATTTAAGAGAAGATTGAAGAAGAGAAAATTGTCAAATCTCACTACATCCGTTTACCGTTCGGAGGTTGATTAACACAAAGTACAGATGAGACTGAAATATGAAATAATACATGGAGAAAGTTTTTGGCCCTCATTGTACTTGAGTTCTTTCCCCATTAAAAATTAAAATTGTGGAGTCTTTGAAGTTGGATTTGGATTCTAATCCTTCTTTTTATATCTAGAGCTCGGGGATTATTTTACGCAATCCACTCAAAAAGAGGAAATAAAGCAAGAGCCTCAAATTAAAATATAGCAAAATCTAGGGATTTTGGGTACAAAGTAAAAATAAAGCCAGAGATTCTCATTAGCAGAGGAAAATGCTTCTTTCATAACAAAACTACACAAACCACGTAAATCACGGCCAACTTTCAACTCATCTAAAAGTTCATCAATGGAGCCCAAAATTAAAAAAAAAATCATCAACGTCAAAGCCATGCAAATTTTTTCAACTTCCACCTCGGAAATGCAATGCTAAGCATCGTTGCGTGACTATCAGTAAATTGGCTTTAAAATACCTCCGCATTTATTTAATATTATTATTAGAAGCCAACTCCAGCCTTGCGTGTCCCTCAGTCCGGATGGATTTCATCTAATCAGGAAACTGGATCGGGCAGTCAAATATATGTCTCATTATGTATGTATATATCCATCCGACCTTTATAAAAGGTCAAAACTTTAATGAGCTCAGAACAAAATTTAAAGTCCCAGCGCTCAATATTATTATGTGATGATTAGATAAATCCAAATCCAGTGTGGGACATAAAAGTGGAGATAAATAATGCAAATCATCAGATCGGAACGGACGGACAGGAGAGAGATCTAATGCAATGCAAAGTTCAGTTGAAATGCATCCATGTAATAATATTATGTAACATCACCCTAAAAGTTAGAGACCGGATCTTGACAAAGGAACATTCATAGCTAAAGCATGCTGCAGTCAAATCCAAGCACTTTATAGAATCATTGAAGCTTTTATAATTAAATTGTAGAAAAACTTTGCAATTTTTATAACAGTTCGACACCGAATTTAATTCTTCAAATTATTAGCACATTCCCAAAAGTCACAGATTCATGAGGATTGTCGTATCACTGAACGTCCCTCCAGTTGCTCGCTAGCTATAAAACCGAAATCTGTCCACAAGGGATACTTTTTCCACTGCTATCAGATTTAAAATCTCTTTGAATTTTCTTCCTTCCTGGTTTGATTTCGGTTTAAATTTAAAATTGACTCCAACTAAAAAGATCCCCCTTCGTACCAAAGATAAAATAAATGGAGTCTCGAATTTAAAATTTAAAAATCCAGTCGGGGTTTGAAATTCTAGATTTTTCGAAAAAGAGGGGAAAGGTTTAGCCCAGCTCGGGAAAAGTTTTATTTTAGGAGAAAGTTTGAGTAGGAAGAGACAAAAGGAATCCAATTTGGGGGACAAATTGAAATGGGCCGACTTATTTTATCCAATCTCCGTCCATCCAATCTCCCAAGCGCACAAAAGCCAGGCTAAACCAAGACCAACCAACTTTCTTTTGTTCTCCAACTTTCTCCTAGAAAAAGGTAGGAATATGGCCAAGCCAAAGCCTTAGAAAAGAAATCTTTGGGGAATTTGAGACGAGACAAATTCAATTTTGTTGCAAATCTGAGAAGAAAAGAATGATGACCTATGGCCCGAGTTCTATTCAGAAACAGGAAATGAGAAGATGATGAGAAAGAATAAATATTGAGCCAAGAATAATTAACGGAGAAGCTCAAATTGAGTTTGGTTGTAGGAATAGGATGAGTTGTAAAAAGTTGTAGCACAGGTGTGTGAGGGCCCTTAAGGAACCTTAAGAAGGGGCCTCTAATTAATGGTTGGAAGGTGTCAACTTGGATTATTAATGGTCATCTCAAATCTCATCTCATCTTGCCGACAGCCAAGGGAAAATTTTAGCTTAGCTTAGGACTGCTTATCATCATCCACTTATTATCGCTTCTTTAAACAATCAAGAAGCCGAAATTTGGAAATTTTCCCACATTTGATCAAGAAACTTTAAACACGAACAAGGAAAAGGAAGCTTTACCTAAAAGTTTGTTAGATAACCAAAATTTATAAAAAATATTGTTGTGGGCTGGAACTTGCTCATTTTCAATTTTCTTGCGAAACATGAAAAATAATTGAAAAGTTAAAGAATTTAATTTTTCGATTTAAAAAGAACAAAATAAAGGACCGACTGTTTATAAATTTTTAAGCATTTTAAGCATTTTAGGCACCCAACTCTTTTGATTTACTTTTCCCATAATAATAATATGACAACTTGTAGCTTTTGAGATCATTATAAAATAGTAATTTCATCATTACTGGAAGATTCAGCACATTCTTGTGAAGGTATGCTAATGATTCTTTGCCTGATCTGGTATGTTGACTTTGATTATCCAAATCATTAATTAGTGTTTACAGAGATATGAAGTTTGATAAATAAAATTCATCATCACCTAATAAAACAATGTGAGGCCGGAGGATCCACAATTTCAGTCTATAATTAATGGACACACCACCAACAAAATTTAATGAGTAGGAAAATACAAAAATGACCAGCAGATGACCATAATATAATATTATTTAGCTACACTTACTTAGCATTTGCTTGGCTTAAAATATTTTCTTATTACTCAAGATGAGGCTGCACATTCTCAAGGATTCTTTTCAAAAAGCTACAGTTCAATTCAGTCAGTCAGTAGTTAGCTTACTTTTGGAATAGATCTATCATAAATTACGTCAATATTTTTATACTTTGGGTTATTTTTAGCGTTGGAAATATTTTCGAAACTTTTGCAAGTATATTTTACAATTTGCATCTGCTAGATGTCGCTTTTCATAAAGTCTTTAAGCGCGTTTTATTGCAAAATATATCCGCTAGATAACAATTTTTAAGAGACGCCAAATTTTAGCGCCTTAAATCAGTTTGGCTATAAAACGTTGTTTACAAAATTAAATCGTTAAATTTCGCTATAAAAGTGCTATATTGGGCTGATTTTGACCATTTAAAATGTATGAACGTCCCTTTTGTGACAGGACAGGTATCAGATCGTTCTCAAGGACCAAATTAGTTCTACTTTTCTCCAACGAAGCGAGAAGAAGATGAGTTGCACTCTCTTTGTGTTTCACTCAAGGTACTACTACCCTTAGAGTTGGACTCAAGGGTACTTTTATAGGGATTTTGGATCCTGTTACAAAGTGTCTTCCAGACCTGATGCAATTTCCTTCAGAAAGTAGAGCTACTTAAGGGAGAGATGGAAGGAAAGATTTGAGAGACTGCATGGTGACATGACATGACGGCTAACACGCAATCAGACATTATCTCATCTACAAATAAAACTATGTAGCAAACCAACACTTAATTGATTTGTCAGTGTTTTTATTAAATGTACATAATTTTTGGTGTGCTTGGAGAAATACCACAAATCTCTATTAAAATATATATTCAAATCAAACCGACAAATTATAAATTGTCGCCAAAGTCCTACAAATTTTATACAAAAATTCCAACCGTTTTTTTCTATCCAGGAAAGAATTTGGAATTTGGAGAATTTTGGGTTGGTCTTGTGGCTTTTTTATGTGTCAGCTTCCATAAGGTAGCGATATTTATATGCGGCGTGTGCGTGCCGCATTACATTACATAACGTAGTAACATATGGGCCACTTTGTAGGTTGCAAACAAGCAAAGTGTCCACTTGACTCTAAGATGACAAATCACCCTCAACTACATACTACATAAATAGTACAGTATGAATTATGAATGAATTCCGCCCATCCCTAACTCAAGGGAAGTGGAATTAGGGCTAATCTATAAAATATAAGGAAAATAAATCCACCCCATGCCCGGCTATTAAAGACAATGACAATGAAAGAAGACAAATTCCGTTAGCGTTGGAAAGAATGAATGGGATATATGATTCTAATTTTGCTGGAAGTGTCCAGGTGGATTTAAAATGTGCAAGTTCAGCGACGCTAATAAATATTTGAAATGTTTTGCTTGATAACATTACAAAATGCTTCCAACTTGAGCATTTCCCAAATGTCTATCCCAAATATTTTAAAGATTTTTGTCTTTTTTGGATATGGAAATGATTTTATTTTTGGATTAATGGAGGGGTAAAGTATGGGGAATATGAATGATGTGGATTTGATTTGCTACGCCGTGTCAGTGAGGAAGGAAGTGAGTCCGGAAGCCAGGGCACTTGGCGTAGACCCTTCCTCCATTATCCACGGCCCAATGACCGTGTCAACCCTCCAAGGTCTCTTATGCAGCAAATGCAAGGCCCCCAAATAATCTGCATTTATTTAAGTGGATGCAGCCAACGAGCCAGAGAAAGTGGCGTAAGAGAGAAAGAAACCAGAATCATCCATTTCCGGTAAGGGAATGAGAAAAGTTGGCCCATTTTATATTTTTTTTTTATATTTATTCGAGAGTAATAATAATCGTATGCAAGTTGAGGGAGAGAAATCGATTGGAAATTATGTGCTTTAAAATAAAATAAAAAATGTTGGGATTTGATTCCGATAAAATTTGTTGAAATTTTTTGGGATAAAAATTAAATTAAAATATTTGTTATAGGTTTTGCAAAAATTAAATCGCCCAAGAAAAAGTTGTTTGCAAATTAAAACTGCAAAGTTTGGAAACTAATAGAAAATCAATTTGAAGACAGAATGCATGTTAATTTTAAATTCAATCCTCATTTTTGTGAAAAACAATTTTTGCAATCACAGATATTTCTTTTGAAGTCAGCCTTTACAACGTTTACTCATCACTCATCTCTCTCAGTTTACGATTAGTTTGGCCGATGACACGAGATACGCAGTGCTCAGTTGTCGTTCAATTTTACAGATGAATATTATTTTATTTTACGTACTGCATAAAGATACTTAAACATTTGAAATTTAAATGAAAAAGTTGAAAGTTTGTTGGCTATTTCCCAAACAAGCAGCGCATTTGTATTTGTTACTTTGACTGTTGGTTCGTGTCGTCGTTAATCATGGGATTCATTAGGTTTGTGGTTTGCCCGAGATAAATGATGCATTTTATGATGCTCTCGTGTCAAACGAGTAGTTAACAGACTATTAACAGTTTATGTTATGTCCTTACATTTAACCACTAACTGCCGCTTCTTTGTATTGTATAAGGAAGTAATGGAGAAAATTAGCTGGGATAGAGAAAGGAGCAATGTTTAATATATTTAGACACCCTGTACAAAAAAATACATTTTTTCAAAATAAATGGTTAAAATAAAATGCGAAAATTTTCAAGATAAGTAGATAAACAATCCGCTTTAAGTAATATTTATTTTTCATTTATTTTCGAGTCAAAATTGTACAATTTTTGTGTTACTTTCTCATTCATTTCCTGACCAAATCCCTTCCATTTCTCAACACTCTTTAGCTAGCACTTTTCCAAACTATTTAAACGATCTTTGAAAACCGGTCCTTAAAATAAATTTGCCCAGAAGCTGCTCCACTGCCACAAATCATCCCAAAGAACAAACAATGAGACAAGTGGTGTAATAAAATCCTTATTTACAACAACAACTTTGTAAAATACTCTTACTGCCTAGTTTTATTTGACTGGAAGATGAATTTTATTTCACTCTGACCATTAATTAGCATAGATTGGATTTAGATTTAGATTTGAATTTAAAGCCAATCATTAATTGGACAAAGACCAGTAGCAACTCGAGATTTAAAATCAAGACCCCGACGGATCATTACCACCCGGTGATCTCTTTTTGTAGAGAAAGAAACATTTTTTGTCCACATTTTTAATTGAGTTTCATCCAACTTTTTAAATGTCCAGCTAAACCGATTTTGATTGGATGCTTGTATAAAAAATGAAGTAGCTGAAAGCAATTTAAAATTCATAATTTTAATGAAATGCGAAAGAACTTAATTTCAAACTCAATTTCAGGGGTGGAGACTTTTCGAGTTGAAAAATTTACGAGTTGAAATCTTGGCGAAACATCGATAGTTTAAGTCACGGGCTGTGGGCTTTAAATGTTTCAATATGTAAATACTTGAAGCTTGAAATTTAAAATGCAAAGAAATAAGAAATAGATTGGAAAAGGAGGATGAAACATTTGCATACTTGAAAACCAATATTGATTTTTGTATTTTTTGTGTTTCATTTTCTGTCCAACTTTTAATCCGAAATAATATTTTCAATAATATGGCCATGATCTTATTGGTATTAGATCTTCTGTTTTCAATGAACAAAAATTTCTAAGCAAAGCACAATAGAATTTCCAACACCCTGTATATTTTATGCGTATCTAAAATTTAGATTCTAAATGGCTATCAAATAAGAAATCGATTGGTCGTCCCTGCGGGAGACTTTAGCGGCGACTGACCTTTGCCCCGATAATTGGCTTCTTACCCAAAATTGGGACCG
>JAQIXN010000965.1:0-25066 GCA_034698145.1 Proisotoma minuta | reverse complement strand
TACCTACTTAGTTAAAAAATAATCATTCAAGCGATCTAATGTTGTTCTAATTTCTTTCAGATACTTTGGCTGGGGAGCTTTGACAAACATGATGATATCATCGGTGTAATTAATGTGAATATTTAGCAGTAATTAACACTAGGATTCTGAAAATATAAAAACTTGAATGTTTTATTTGAAAACATTTTTGTGATAAAGAATCAAAGTCAAAAGTGGGATGAAAGTACATTTTTTATTTTACAATTTCAACTATCTGTAAATCCGCATTAACCTGTTGGGGATATTTTTGGTAAGAAATTCTTAACTCTTATTGGTTAAAGTAATTGCATCCCATTTCTTGAACTATTTATAATTTATTCTACAACTCCACGTGGTAACTTCCTAACAGAAGAAAGCATATTAAAAGTGCAGTAAACCTTCGCCCTCCCTTCTTCCTCAATCCATTATCCGTAAATAACTAATGCACATTATGTACGAGCACGCACCATATTGACTATTGACTTGTGTATATTTGAAACGAAAATGCTTGAAAGCAAGTATGTATAAAGTGAATCTTTGAAACCAATGAATGACTTGTAGAAATTGAATTGACTCTCATTTTGTAGCAACAACAACAGTTTTGATTTTCAGAGTCTGAAAGCAGAAACATGTATGTACACAAATATATAGAGATGGAGAAAGTGAAAAGTTGAAATTATTCTCAGGAGAATTACGGAATTCACACAATGCATTTAGATATTTAAATTGTGCTACTCAGTTAAAAGCTGCTGTTATCTGGAACCAATAACTTAAATTGAAATTGACAGTTGACAAGTGAAAGCAGATAATTTTAAAATATACAAATGCAGACTTTAGACTGACTCAAGAGATGAAGCAAAGAAAATATATCAAACAATATCTAAACTTCTTTATTTAAAAGAAAGTTGTTAACAAAAATAAGAGCTTGCCATTTTCAAACACATAAAAGTACGGAAGTTTGGATTAATTTTAAGTTTTTCAATACTCGCCTTGTAACAAGAGAAAAGTTTTTACTTTCTACTTATATACACATAAGTACATGTTCATTTGAAATTCAGCTAATGGCAAAGAAAAAGAATAAAAGAACGTTAACATCACAATTCAATTTCACTTTTCAGTGGGAAGAAGATGCCGATACAAATGATTATGGGCAAAGTTGACAAAGTTTAGACGAGCTAGTTTATTGCAACATTGAATATAGATAACTATTTAAAAAGTTCACGAGTTTCAAAGTATAAAACGCAATTTAATATTAAAATAAGAGACAATATTTTAAGCGGACAGCATTTGTAATAATAATTGCGAATACAAGGCAGGTAGATTAGACAGCGTTAACTAATGTAGCTTTCACTAGCAGAACTTTAATTCAAAGTTATGAAGGAGACATGTGGGTGGTGCAGAAAAAGTAACACACAAGTACTAAAATATAAGTGGGGAAAACGAGAAACAAGAAGTGTAACTTGTAGAGAGAAGGTGCACAGGAGACATCATAACTTACCCTTTAATCTTCTATATTCCCTCACACGCTTTCTAGTACATGGTGTGACCTAAAAGCCACAAAGCAAGACATCATCAAAATTTGGCCATAAACTGCAACGATTACCCACACAGAGAGTGAATTATGACGTGTTTTTGGTCGGAATTGCAAATAGATAGAGTGACAGATATGTGTATTGTGTTCAGTTGTATTGTGGTGCGTGGTCTGATCTTCTGGCAGGAACAGAATAAAACAGACTCTATTTTAGGTTGGAGAAAATAAGATACAGACCAGCAACAACATAACAACGAGGTTATTTTATGAGACCCTTGCTACTCTGTCGGGTCATAATAAGCAGGCTGAACATTTTCACTCATACTTGAAATACAATGTTTTACCTTGTAGTCTTGATAGAAGCAGTTGCTTGCGACACAATTATAAGATGTCAATCTCAGGAATTTACCTTCTATAATATTGGCTACAACAAAAAATACAAAGAATTCTGGACAAAGAACCTATATTTTTTTTTAATTTTGTAAGGTTGTAACGCATGCCTCACAAGGCTCAATTTTATATTTGGCTAATTATAGCTAAATGCACTGAACCTTGATTTTCTTTGTGAATGGTTACTTTGTGAGTCTTTTGTTTTGGTACATTAATGAGCAGAACGACCATTGAAGAGTAGAGCTAAAAAGAAAAAAAGTTAGGACAAGTTTACAAAAGACTGTCAGTCAAGCGAGTCGCTAATAGCTTAGAGATTTATAATTTCAAGTTCAACAATAATTCATTCATATTCAAATTCTCCTACTAGGTTTGCCTTTTTCTAATTTTAAGCTTGTCATTTCCACCAACGTTTACGCTGCACTTTTGCTTGAATTGTTATCGTCAATTGTTATTTTAAGCATACACTTGGGAGGGGAGTGAATTAATAAAATGAAGACTTGGAAGGATATGGCGCACGCACTTGAGCCAAGCTCATTTAAAAATTGTTGATGTGGTGTCACAGAGCTGGATCTTGTTCAGCTTCTAAAAGAGATGTGGAGAAAATATTATACTTTACATAATGCCACCTCTTAACCTCTGTCTTTCTGCCAAATATGCTGAAAAGCAACTCATTTTTCTGCGTCCTGTAGATTATTACTAAAAGGAGTAGTTGGAGAAAGTAAACTCGCATCCCCACTCAATATCAATATCACATCCACAAATCTTGGGGAAAAGGCTTAGCTAGCAAGGGCTAAATGATGCTCACTGGTTCGGATTGGGATAAAGATATCTTTCAGATACAAGTTTGACAGGGAAGGGAAAATGACGGGTGAAAGTTTGTGTTTTAAGCTCACAAAAAGTTGGAAATTATACGTTATACACTTGATGCATCAGAAAAGATTTTGTCAAATAGACCGTGAGAGATTTCAACATTCTTTTTTTCCTCTCATTTTCCATTTTAAACTGATCTATTCAACCGACAACTGGAGATTGCAAAGTAGATAAGTAGCAACGTGATAATGTAACAGCCGGCAGGGAAAGTTTGAGACGGAGGAAGTGAAGTGTTGGGTTGAATATCATTTTATTCATGACCATTTGCTTTTGAGAAGGATGAGGGAAGGGAAATGGAGGTAGAGCACGGAAGTCGGGGTAAAGGGGTAATATGTCAACAAAGATGTTCTTTCCTTGTTTGCTTCCAGCATTAGAAAGTTCACAAATGCAAACTTCCAACTAACTCGTGAATGGAGAGCGTAAAAATTCTACTCAAGCCCCACAAGTAATTGATTTCACAATATTTTCATTTTTATTATTATTCTAATCACAATTTTCAGCGTAATAAACCTTTTCTTTGAGACGCTTTTTGAATATTTTTGTGTTAAATATGTAAATAAAGGCTGCCTATGGTTAATCTTTCTGACATTCATGATTAAAGAGAAAAGAAGAGTGCAGCAATGGGATATTCAAAATTTAGATTACACAGAATCGCATTCATGTTCCAATAACTATCCCTGATTAAACATTTTTGTTCAAACTGCTGACTACGAAATTAAGCTGCCCATTGTCGTATGCTTAAGACGTGTCTTCATCCTCCGAATATAAATAAAAGTTGAAAGTCGGGGTTACATAAAATCTCAAAAGTTTTACTTTACTCTCGCTGTGAAAGAATGCAAAGCATTTCCAGTAAACTTTCACTCGTTAAATAATCAACAAAATGCGTATTCAAAAAAATAAACTTTTAATGAAAGAATTTCATTCATTGGCTATTTTTTATAAAATCTCCTAATAACGAATGTTGCAGTTGTAATTCATAGTTATAAGCCATACTTCTTCAGTTTGTAATAACAATCTGTCCTAGTGGAGGAGTTATCTAATAAGATTTTATTCTACTGCCTGTCTCCATTATTAGGTGTGATGCATATTAAATTTTCTCCAAGAGTAAGGAAAGGAGAGGCAGATTCATAATAATTGTCACGCCAAGTTGTCACTTCTTAAAATTGCGCTTTTTTAATTGCCTGTCTAGATAGTCCTAAACCATTGTAGAGAAAGAATAGAATTTTTGTAGAAAAAATATATCCGAATCTAACAAATTCCATGTTTTCTTTCATTCTTTTACATTCAACTTTCTAAAACTTTTTTTTCATTTCCATGTTTTATGTTCACATTGAAAAATTTGCAAAGAGAAAAAAACTGAATGAAAGTTGAATATGATCAATTTTGCACAATTGTTAAATTTATTTTATTCACTGTGTTGTTTGTCTTTATAAATAAAACCAGTTGCATAAATCTAACAATTTCTTTAAAAAACACAAGGAAAAATATTCCATATATTGATTGAGAAAAGACATTTGGGCAAAACGTGTTTATGTGGGTCTTTCTTATCTCTCACTTTTTCCGATTTCCCATCAGTTCTCGTGGGATCCTTTGCGTAATGTATTCCTGCTTTTCCTCTTAAATTGCATGAATAAGAACAAACTTCTTTATTTCCCTCTTTGGACTTAAGGGCGACCTTGTTTATGGTACTTGAATTATTTTCTACCCTTTCCATAGCCTCCATACATTTTGTATATAGGTCTCTTCAATTGTAGATTTTACTCTAACAATCGGCATCTTTAATAAAAATAAAGGGTTTTGAGGCGTCAAGAAATGTAAATGTAAAATTTCGTTTAAAATGAGCCAAACCATTTCTTGGTGCCCTTGTCTAAATGAACTTTTTTCTCTCAATCCATTATACTAATTTCAGAAACCAATAAACCACCAAGATGTAAATCTCTAGTGAGCGGATTTTATCTTTCTGAAAGCCTGTCGGTTTTACTTAACTACAGTAAACCTTTTTTAGCCTTCTATGTAAACGAATGAACGTTTCTTCAACTTGCACGTCCCTATTCAATATCAGTATTGTAGCAATTCAACAAAAAACATTTTTAAAGTTTGAACCCACAACTTATCTACATATACTTACATGTGTGCATGTAAGTATATATACTCAGTTTACTTATGTATATATTTGGGATGAGGATGAAAGATCTGGCAAAATAAACAAACAAAAGGGTTTATCAAAATTTATGAAAGCATTAATAATTTAATGTCACTGATTTATTTATGATGGAAAAATGAAAAGAAATTGTTCATTCGTAGTGGAGTTAATGCTATTAGTTTATGTGCTCAATTGTACATATAATTACATATTTAATTGTTGTACATGACCGACAATGTTAATTGATTTAAGCACAAATTCAAAGAGGCTGATCATTTTTAACCTAAAAATCCTCTTGATTCATTACCATCATTATTTTGAGTTGCTGCTACACATTTCCTACTTGTACCTTTACCCACATTTAATTTCAATGTACAATAATGACCACGACTGGGAGTGGTGAGAATTTACAGGGGGTGAGGAGAAAGTAATTTCCGCTTAGAGAAATTAGTGCTATGATAAAACTCTAATTGTGTGTCATAAAAATAAATGAAAGAGGAGAACGGAATGGACTGAGTCCATGTTAGTAGCCGATTTGATGATACAGACTGTACTGTTTTTGTTATCATGAGAGTATTTAATTATGGTTATTTCAGAGACTCCCAATTTCATTTTTATTTGACAGCAAAATTAATTTAATGTTCCCTATGTAAAACTTGAATACAAATCATACAGCTAAACTTTATTAATTAATAATATTATGGTATTTTCTCGTCAGCCTCATTGTGCTCAAATCATACAGATATATACAATTTAGAACTTTGAAATCCCTATATTTTCCATTTGCCAAACGCTAGATTTTTATGAAAACTATTATGAGAAATCAAATCGACGATTTAGAATGATAATTGATTTGATTTCTGCAATACACGAGTTGAGTGTTCACATTTGCGTAACAATTAAACATGTGCTCGTGCATAGGATGAGAATCTTTCATTGACAACACTAAACACATGTCCATTTATACAATCACAACCCTTCCTACAAATAAATGGAGCGTGTAACTAACTACCGTTGTTTTGGCCAAATGTCTGAATTATTTTCGCTTTCTGAAATTATCTCTTGAGTGGTCTATTCATAAACTAAAAAAATCTCTTATTAATACATGGAACAAGTTCGGCGAAATTCCAAGAATGCAATTACCAAATTTATTGAAGAAGAAATGTTATCCATGAAATCTGTCAAGAGCTTGGAAAAGTCTATCAACAACATTACTTCTTGTTTTATGAAGCAGAAAAGGCATTTGCCTAGATCTTAAATTATACAACATCCCAATAATAGACACTTCAATCAGAATTTCATTATTTAATGGGTCGTATCCAAATGCCAGTCAAAACCAAAAGAAAATAATAACAATATTTTTTTTCAAAAAAATTCTACCGTGGGATTTTGAAACTATAAACGCAAATAAGAATTACTTTCTTTATCTTCTCTTTGGGCAAAGTTTAGATTACTTTACGTTAAACTCTGTTATGATCCGAGAGACAAAAAGTTATTTATACAGACAGACATTGTTAATTTTGGCTGGAATTATATGACGGTAATAATTCCGGTGCTGTCTATAAGTTTTATTGGTGACTATATTTAAGCCGTCATCATCGCCTTTCCAGGCTTGTGGTTTTTGCTACGTGAAATTTTGCTACCAGCATTCAGTAATGATCCAACTCGCAATAATCTCCGAAGAGACGGTCAATTTTAATTAACAATCTCATTGTCTCTTCCATTGTTTCAACAGTGAATAAGGACGAGAGGAAGTGGGGTCCCAATATAATAAAAAGAACTAAAAGAAGCGCTTGTACTAGCGAAATGGTATGAACACTTTGCCAGGCACCATGCAATATGACAAAATGGGCGTGGTCATGATTGTTATGTCATTCCCGTCATTCTCCAATTTAGTTTATCTGTCCGCTATTTGGGGATTTTTTAGTTCCCTTCATTGTTTATATGTTCATATGACATATACTTATAAGTATTATAGCGTAGTTTGTCTGCTTTACACGTTTTAAATCATTAGTTTCAAAAGTTTGTATATTTGTCACATTGTATTTGCACAGCTTATCCTCGCTCAGATTTATTGTAACGAATGAGCAACTTTTCATTTTGTTTGACAATAAAAAACAAGGTTAAAATGTTTCAAATATTTCTTGGTAAATATTATTTGTTATTGACTTATTTGGAAGACGCAGAGGAAGATCAGGAAGGGTTTAAGTTTTGTATATGCGTGTCATTTGTCATGATAAATTGCAAATACTTGACATTCCGTACATAATAAATCTTCATTATACTAGAAATCACCATAAAATACGACATAGAACATATCGCATTGTGACACGAAAATACCCAGGCACCACATTCTACCAACACTTTCTCCAGTTTAATTTTGTCAGAATTTGATCCAAAACAGGCATTTTGGATTATACGTTCAACTCAACTCGACTTTGTCTTTTCCCTTTTTGTTCGAATAGACATGCGACTCTGAGGAAGTTCTTGCATGTGTACTAAAATATATAGCATAGCATAAATCGTGCTTTATAATATTGTCTATTGTTTTAAAAGTTACATCCCAAAGTAGCACGTCAATTGTTTATCATACGATCAAAATGCTTAGTTTTACCTCTACAAAATAACATGATACAAAACAACTTGGAATTAGATACATTAATGCAAACTGATTACTTCCAAAAAATAAAAGGAAAGAAGGAGTTGACAATAAATGCCATTAGAGTTGATAAGTTTGGCCAGGAACTAAAGAACAAAATGAATACTGATTGCTAAAAATGGTTATATATATAAACCTCAATATCAGAAAGTTTTTCCAAACATCAGTCATCAAAACTAACTATTTTCAGTTCAACACTTTATTCAATCCAAAATTTGTAGCTTGTCAAGTTTTAGAAATTAGCAAAGTCCAATTACGTATGCACGGGTCTCTCCTACACAATGCTAAATCAAATTATATGCAAATCCGAGCATTTTAAATTACAATTTGTAATTCAAAGAATTGAAGCGAAGTTGACCACTCCTTTACGTGGTTCGGATTTCAGATGACTAAGTAAATATCTGCCCATTATCCTACACACGTTCCAGAGAAGTATTTAATGGACCTCGAAAAGTATAGTATTAAAATCAAGGCGTAAATGTTTGTCATTAACTGAAATATAATGAAAATAAAGTAAAAGATTTATATGTTGCGTTCAACTTGAAGTTTTTCATTACAAGTACGCACAAGTGCAATTTTTCAGCCATTTCAAAACTGCACTTATTTGCCCTCTGGCTATGTCTTCCTTTTTCTGAATAATACACGCATTTAAAATTCACCATGAACTTCTTTTACGCTATTGCCGTCTGTTGATTCGAATTTGCTCTGCTGCATCATGCAGATTATTGCAGATTGTGTACGAGTTCATTGATCCAATGTCCATTATAAATATTATATAGTTAAAATCAATCTCAAAGGTGTATTTTTGTTGTTATTATTATATCGAATGTAGTACGCATTACAGTAGAAATAGTTTTCCATGCTCAGTCGAGTCCTTTCACAATGGAAACTTTGAAAAATAGTCATTTATACCACTATTGTTGTTGTTTGATATCCTAAATCTTGATTAATCGAGAAAGAGCTGACTGTTCTTCAACAAGAAGAGCGAGTAGTAAACGCTAAATGTGAAAGAACGAGTAAGAAAAAGCTTTAATGAATTGTACTCTGACCTTTGAGACAATTTGTAAGACTCTTAGGTTTAATCCTTTTGTTTCTGTCTACCGTAATAATTTATGATATCGTGATAAATCAAATCAAATGACAATTTTGATTTCTACTCGTTTCTCTCATTAGTTGTGGCTGGATGAGTTGTGCTTACGATTGACAATATTTTGCTTCGTCATCTTCTGAGAATTTAGGCCGTCAATTATATTTTGCAATTTTATTATGTTTTGCATTGTTTATATTCATTCGTAATATTTCTCTTCTCTAATTGATGAGGAGAAAAATAATAAGAGCAACCGAGTTTTCTTTTTGAGCAAGTGGAAATTGAGATGTAACAAATGAAAGACCCTGCAACTGCTGCCTTAATTTGCATACATCCTCTCTCTCCCCACGGCCCCGTTATCTCCTTTGTCTTTCTCTCTTTGGGGACAGGAAATGAATTCAAAATCGTCCAAACAATCGCAAAACTATATAACCAAACCCTAAAACTTGTTCAAGAGATACTTGCAAAATTAAAATGTTTTCTTTGTTACTTTTCCTTGAAATAAATATCAACAAAAGTTTCTCAAGTGTTTAGTGACAGTAAAACAAGTAGCAGTTAGTGTCCACAAATTTTATTACTGTGCAAATTATTTTATACTAGAAATCCCATTACTTTTCAAGTTGTTTGCACAAAGTTTTAAAGGTTAAAAATCTTGTGTGTGATAGAGTTGCGATTGTCTAAACAAATGTAGCTAAATGTATTTCCAACAAACAACAACTCTCACGAGAAATGACCTAAATTGGATTTGAGTTTCAATTAATGGCCAGAACCGCTCAACGTTTCCTTCGGCGAATTGGATTTGCAGAAACCTCGGAAGCCTGATTGAAAGTGTAACCGGATTAATTTGCGATGTTGTAACTGAAAATACAATTTGCTTGGGATAAGAATCCCTTTTCAGTAAATCCTTGATTCAATACAAAAGCAACACGAACCAAGTGATCGCATCTGATCTAGATTCCAGATTTTGGAAATAAAGCATGGCTTCGATGTTAAAACATCCTCATAATATATGTATATACCTATATATAGTTTGTATTTGCAAAACTTTTCTCAGAAATAATGGAAATTTCAAATAAATTGAATTTCTCTCAAATCTGGGAAAAGATTTTCCACATGATATTTGTGATACAACAGTTTTGTTTGTTTTGCTTCAAATAATAGAATTACTCATGTTACAAGCCATTTGGCAAATTATGGCATGTTTAAACTGGAAATTAAGCGACACTCCATTAGCGGAGTACATTGATTGTAAAATTAATTAATTCACATTTGTTTTACTTCAAAACAAAGCTGTCCGCTCCAATAAAGTTGTTTTGTTCAGATAACGCATCATGTGTTGGGCAATTTAAATTCCTGGAGAATTCCACCCACAAAGTTACAAAATTATTGTACAATATGCGATTAGATAATGTCAAGGGATTTGAGCCATTTACATTTAGTTACAAGTTGTAAAAAGTTTATTTACTTTCTGTGTATTATGTACAGTTCATTTAATTGGGGATAAAAGCCCTTAATGTAATGCAGATGTTGTTGGAAGAAGAATTGATGTTATTTCACGATATTATGAAAGGGCTTATTGTTAGATAGACGCATACACGTGTATAATAGAATCACTTCATTAGTTCAATCTACCATTCACTGTAGCATCTATTTACTTTTGTTGGTTTTGTGTCAACTAACTATTTCCCTCTATATATATGCACACCTACCTCTTTGCCAACCGGAGTGATTTTACCGTAATAATCAGCTCATTCAGTAGAATGAGTCTGTAGGGCTTCGCATTGTGCGAATCCCTTACCTGCCGTAGTCTCAAATTGAGACTCTCAATGCTTACTTTGCAAGTTGGAGTGCCATTTGTACTGCATTTGCCTCGCAAAATAAAATGCACATTGAAGCTGAACATTAAAGGACTAGACTGTTATACGGTTAGTTTCGCATGAGGAAACTCTTTTACTTACTTTTTTATTTGACGGGTGCACTTAGTTTTTAGCATAGTTTTAATCATATAGGTTGTTGAAGAAAGGGTCTGATACTGTCAGTAACAGGGAAGATTCCGCAGAAAGCGGTTTGTATATACATAGAAGCATAGAGAACGAGAGAAGAAACTTGTACATTTTATAAGTTAGATTTTTAAAAGATTGGGAAATTGTAGACAAGAATTTTGGTTTCTTTTAAAAAAAAGTTGATTCCAAATCTAATATTGAACATTGAAAAAGGGTTTGAAGAGTGGAGCTGAAAGTTTGGAAAGTGGAAGTGAATTGAAGTTGCCAGCTTCTGTCATTTTGAATATCAACCCAACTCTAAACTATATTTCCAAATCTCAATATGTAATTCACAAGAGGATTGACTGAATAAAACTTTGTGAAGAAATGTAAAGAAAAGAATGGGAAAAGCACAGTTAGTGGGCACAACCACTTGACATTCGCCATCAAAAGCCAAGCAATTTGTACATTTTTTGTAGCCTTTTCCCAAGTCTTGATTTGTGCAAAGAAAGCCGATACAAAAGTGTATTTACATTTCATCGGACTTTGTGATTTGATACATTTTCTTTGATTTTATGAAAAACGCAAATGCAAATTGTGCAGGCATTTTGCAAAATGATACAAGTCTGTGAGACTATTTGTGTTTCAAATACATCCAAGTAAATATTTGATCTGCTTTCTGACAATAAAATAAATCCTGTGAAAATTTTATATGTGTCTTTGTGAAGTTACATTATTATTATATTCACGAATGTTTCAACAAATTGTGTATATCATTTTTCGTAACAAAGTTTGAGGTGTGTTTTTTTCATTTATTGGAATTTATCAGCCGTGAATTTTCTTTGATATGAGCAGAATTTGCATGAATTTTTCGTACTGCATAAAAGCGTCAACACGTAAACGAGGTAAATTGATATAAAAAGGGTTAAAAAAGGAGGAAATAGGGAAAAGTGACAATCCAACCGTTGGTCGGCCCAGATCCATTGGTTTACTCAAATATTGATAGTTACATATGTACTTTAAAAGGGCTGGGTTGGGCCATTTCCAAACAAAAAAGAGACCATGATTCAAAGATATTTTGCAATCAAAATTCAATTGCAATTTCCACACTTTTCATTTACATCGCCCTGTTTGATGTGGTTTTTTTTTTTTATTATTTATTGACACTTTCAACTTTGATGTCCCAAAATGTTAATTTGCGGTTTTGTTGTGTGGCCTTTGTTCCATTCACCGGCTGACAGGCCTGATATATTTTATGGATTTTATTGCCTATTCTCATTTACAATTTCAACTGATTACATATGTACGTTTGTACAACAAACTTTGTTTAAGGGAAATAAGTTTAATATTAACTGAATCAATCATCTCATCTGCGATAGAGCTTCATATTTTTAAAATTGAGAATTTCTGCCAACACCATGAATTGAATAAGCATTTCAACTTGAAATTTTCGGGCCAACTTTTTAGCTTGTCTATCGGATAGTTTTTCTTTCAATTTGTTTGTCTCTCATGCTAAATCATTTTTGACCGACTGTCAGCCATTTTAAACGAGAACAGTTAGTTAAAAATGTTGATGAAACAAACAGACCGCCTGCTCATGGGAAGATGATGAATTGTGCAGATGTGGTCGTTCACGATTTCAACAAGAAGTAAAACTTGAGACAGATTAAATTGTCCCAAGCTTGGTGATTTTACGTAAAAACCAAATGGCTACCAACTGTATGAAAGCCAAAACTGTGATGCCCCGCTAGTAATTGCTTTCTGATTGTCACAAGAAGGGATATTTTCTAGCATTTTATAACACAATACAAGGCTAAATACATGTACTGCATTGTTGATTTGTCTCACATTGCCAACCACAATAGCAATAAAATTGTTTCGAATATTATTTTTAGCTATCATTACATGTTTTTGTTTTGTTTTGCAACTATTTTTTGTTTGCTTTTTAGTTTCATGAGCAAGTGGGTTTACATTTTACCGAAATAAACAATGGAAGCCCGTGAGATGGAAGAGAAAAGTCCCCAAATATCACTACAAGCACCATCATCAGCAAATGAGTTTGGAAACAATTCCCAAGATGAAAACTTTAGTGATAAGTTGACTCCGCTTTTACAACTTAATAAGGAAGCCGACTACAACGCCCAAAATTGTGAGAATGAGGAGGCAAATGTGTTGAACAGCGACAGCTTTCATCGCCAACACACCTTTGGCTTCCGAGATATGGAGCTCTCATTTGAAGATGAAGGAGAGTCTCAGCAAGAAATGTCTCAAATTGAGGCAGTAGGAGATTATGGGGATATTCAATTCTTTCACCATAAACTTTTGCTGCAGCAGCATTTAGGACACAATGAGTTTGGCTCTGGTGTGAACTCATTTGGATCACCAACTTCTCTCGTCAATATTAGTGGCAGTGCTGTTGACAGTTTTAATATTGAAGAATGTGATGATAATGGAATGGCTAATAACTTTTCTGTAAGTTTTTTTTATGTTGCTTTATTTTTGATTTGCAAATTTTTCTTGAATTGTCGCATTATTCTCTATATAAATTGATTTCTTTTCTAAACCGCATTCGAAATCACTTTTATCCGTTCCCAACCTGATCACGAAACAAAGTAAATAGAAAACAAAATCAGCCACAAGGCTTGCAAATAATGCAAATAGGAAACTGTATAATTTAATGTGTTTAAAGTGCCATTATTTATTTTCCCACACATTGTCCACACCGAGTTTGATTAACAAGAGTGAAGTGATTGAAAAATAGGTAACACGGTGTAGTTTATTGTGCTCCATTGTCAATTGTTGCCACTGCGAAAAGTGTGTTAACTATGCAATTGTTTGTTCTCTGTGAATTTAATTTACTGAGATGCAACTTTTCAATTTTTCAGCCTTTTTGCATTCTGCAGAAGAAACTTGTTGGCACAATTTGCCAATCTATTTTTTTAATATACAGTTTTTACAACGGTCCTATTTAATACATACTTTATAAAAAAAAATAATTATTATAATTATTTCCACTTTAGAATTTACTTACTTTAAGGTGGCAATTTTTACTAACAATAAATTAGCAAAAGATAAACAAACAATCACGTATCAAAGAAACCTTAGATGACATCAATTGTTTATGGTGACAAGAAGCCCATTTCATACATGTACTTGTATTTTATGCTTTACTTAAAATATTCCAACATATTTTGTAATTTAGAATCCAACTCTCAAATGTAAGTCGTGTTTCTTTCATCTCAAAGTAACAAGTACTTGTCAATGGCCATATTTTATGACTCTGCTTATCTAAGTATAAAAGTTATTTAAGGTTGAGTCGAGTGCATGTTTTTTGCATGGCTTCAATGATTCATTGAATCTCTACCAAATGCTCAGAGGACTGATAAGCGTCAAAATTTCAAAAGTTTAAAGTGAAGGGAGACGTCGAGGGAAGGAAATTCGTGATTGAATTTGCATTTGCCATCTCACGATGCGATATGATCCAAGTATTGCTCATTAATTCATATTTTACACTTTAATTGAAGAACATTGCATTATTGGGCGTACCAGGAAATTTATATATGTACGTTCACACTAGTGGTTAGTAATGGTGAAATATGCGACACACAAATCTTATTTAAATGCACAGACATACAATTACAATAAGTCGGTTCAATCAATACAACTATTTAAAAGGGCTTACAAACAAGTTATGATTAAGGATCAAATATTTTTTTACAACCACTACTATTAATCCTGAATGAAAATTATTTAAAATTTTGCTGTGTAAAAAAACTAAAAATGTCTGTTATAAAGATTGAAAATTATCAATAATTTATTTTAACGTTTATTACCGTAACTGGCAAGGCATGAAAATTAATGATTTGCAGTAAAAAAAAAAAACTAACTAACTAACTAAACGGTTTATAAAAGTTAATATAATCACAATCAGCGGTTATTCACGTCTCTTCCAAATTAAAATTTAATTTATTGAATGCTGTGACCATTATATATTAACAGTATTGTGTGTCAAAAAACTTAAAATATAAAAGTAGTTTCATGTTATATGCCAAGTCGCCAAGTGGTCAAATATTATACATCAAATAATATTACATTTTCTCACATTCGAAAAGCCTGAATTTATTTCACAGCCTATGTAATTTCACACAGCAGTCAATTGTATGAGTAGACTAAACAAAAAATGATAAAGTCGCCTTTGATTCAATTCATCTGGAATGTTTATCCTTTATATTCATTTTAATCGCGATTTTGCCAGAATTTCGCAAAGACAGTCTAAAATACTAGTTATATTAAAAATAATTTCACGATCTGATCTTTGGTTACACTATTTACAATTATGATAAACGATTTGCTTTTTGTATGTTGCAAATAAGTTTTCTTGTGTTGTTATATTTATGCCCTATTATTATTTAAGTAGGCTGTAGGGCAAATTGGACTAAATCTCAACTTATTTCTGACAATAATAAAGTCATTATCTTTTGAATTGGTTTCAAAAATTGAAGAAGAATAGAACACTTAACTTTATTTGAGAAACGTGAGGATACTTCCGTTAGCGTTGGTGGCTGTAATTGCGGATATCTTATAATAATGTCATTAAATAAAGGAATAGTTGAGACAAGGGCAACTTACTGAGATGTATCGTACATTTGCTTTTAGATTAAATCTTTTTTATATCATCCAGACCTTTTTTATCTGCTTCAGAAAGTCTGAAAAAGTTGAACAAGAAAGATCCACTTATGGAATTCGTCCTTTGAGAGCGGAACTTTTTGCAATTTACTTTGCGTTCTGCTGCGAAGGAAATGTATTTAATTAGGGCACGTACATGAGGGGGTATACAGCCAAATTAGATTCAAAGCCAGATTTTCATAGAACAATTTCGGACCAAGTTGAAGATAATTATAAAGCAGTATTGAAAATAAACAGATGTCAATGGGCTCATGATGTAATAAAAACCGTTATATGTTTAAAATGTCTTTAAGAAATGAATTTAAGATTGATCGTGATATTTTATTTTGAATAAAGAATGGATTTTTAGTTATGACTTCGCCATTTATTTGAGCCTATGTAAATAAAAGAAATATTACCAGCTTTATAAATTGTGCTAAATTATGAAATTATTGTTATACTTATTGTGTACTTATATTATTTTCTCATTTATTTAATAACATGGTTTTTATCATTTAGGATTCAAATATAGTTATATAGTTTTTTTTATAGTAGAACATGAACCTTGAACTTAAGTTGACTACAAGGGTTAGGGCAAGAATTTAGAGTTGGAAAGTTGACAAGAAGAAAATAGAACTGTTTGCAAGCAGAGATGGGATAATTCAGCCGATCTCGTTACGTGACAGATTTTTTTTTGCACCCAACCAAAATTCCAATACAAAGAACGAGTGTGGTGATGTTTAGCTTGCGTGTGGGGTGGGCAGAGATTAATGGGAGAAAGTCAAGGAAAAATTGGTTACGTACATCTAAAATAATGCCAGAAAACGTACAAGTGTCTAAGATGGATGGGATTGTAATATTAAAACACTTTTTTTTGTACATTCTAGGAAAATCCGTTTGTTTTCCCCGATAATGTGATGGAATACGGGGAGCCTCAGTAAGTCTAAAACTGACTTCATACTACTTATTATTATATTTGACGATATAATAAAAAATGCACCAAGAAGTTATATGAATAATGTGTTGTATTGTGTATGTACGCAGGTTCTTTCCCGGTAGCGCAAGTTACCTTGAAACGATACAGGAGGAAACGGACGAAGAGTTTGACGATGAGCAAGAGGGATGTTCAGCTCGCCATTGGTGGACGGCCGATAGTGACACTGATACTGACTCTGTAATTCGAGTTGACAATGGTCAAAACAATAATAACAATATCCAATCTGCATCAACCGGAGGAACGAATCTCAAATCAATTGACAATGTGGAAGATTTATCAGCTCAATCCTCATTTCGTTCTTCTGCAAGTTCGAGACCATTTGAGTTGGAAGATTTACATCTTTTAGATCAGTTAGATCTGGCATTCGAAGAAACATTAAAACAGGGTGATACAAAACGGGGCACACTGCAACGATCTGCTAGTCATGATGGAGAAAGAAGCGTGTTTTCCACACACGATTTCATTGTAGCTCAGACAAAAGAGAAGGTCTCTTCTCTCCCCAGTGCCAAAATAGTGGATGATGATAAAAAGGATGAGAGAGCTTTGATGGGGAATGCGGAAAGCAAAGAGACATTTGGATCTTCACTCTCTCCTTCGTCATCAGATAATTCAGAGCCCCGAGAAGTGGGGGAAGAGGATTTCTTTTACTCTTCACCTGGATCTGATGAATCGGAGGAAGGAAGCTCATCGGATGACTCTGAGAAAAATGGAGCTGGAGTGGTTTTAGCCGAATTTTCTCTTACCCAAAACGGAACTGGTGGTTTGGGGTCCAATAATAATTCATTTAGCTCAGGGATGTTTGGAAACCCTTCTTCCTCTTCTTCTTCTAGGCTAAAGTCATTCCGAAGTTTTGATAGTCTCAATGCTCTTTCGGGCACAGAATTGTTATTTTCAAAGGCAGATACCTTCCCTTCGTTCCACTACATAAAAGAGGACGTGGAACCTTGTGGCTCATCTCCTTCTTCTACACCACCGAGATGTAATCTCACTTCCTCTTCAACAAACGACGTCCCGGGCATCAATGAAAATGGAGAAGAAGAGTCTCAGTCACTTCCATCTCATCATTCAGTTGTAGCTGGATTATCCCAACAAACATTTAATAAAATTACAAAGAAAACCTCACACTCGTCGTCCACCTCAACTGCCTCTTCTAGCTGTAATTCGGCGTCCGGAATGATGTCATCAGAAAATCTGTCAGAGGACTCTGGAATTGGTCCGGAAGGGACAACTCGTTTAGAAAAGCAAAATGAAGAAAGCTTTTCGGACCAGGAAGGAGGAGAAAGTGGGAGAAACTACATTGCTAAATCCGAATTTGCACTAAATCCATTAGTTTTCTCTTCTCTCTCATCCTCGGACACTGGAAGCAATAGTCCAAGCATGAACAGCGTCCCAAGTTTAAATAATAATGAATCACCATCCGCCAATTTCTCAGACTTATTAGAGCTCAGGGAAGAGGAGAATGCAGGAGGGAAATTATTATTACAAGTTAACGAATCACCGCCCTCCAGCAATGAAACCAAAGCCATTAGCCATAACTCTTTATCCAATTTTCATTCAGGGAAAGTGGATGGGAGTGATTGTCTTGAAATTGAAAGTCCACAATCTGAGACGGAACAGAGTAATAATAACACTGCTGAGACCTCCATAATATCATCAAGTATTCCATTTGCCCATAAATTGCCCATTTCCATCAATGACCAACCCCAAAAAACAACTTTCTCTCCTGTACATTCCCATAATAATAATGATCCCGATGCTAACGAGAAAGAAAGCCTACGCCCTTTTCATTCGACAGAAGAATTTGCGGATATGCGAATCAAAGGAGATAACTGCAATCCTACTAGTACTGCCACACTGCCTCATCTCATTTGCACTACAAACAAACTTTCTGCAGATAAAATTTCAGATAACCCCAATTCAGATTTGAGTAGCAGTGACATTAGTCAGGTTCCTTCATCTTCTTCTTCTTCCAATATCGATATATCACCATCTCAATCTTTACCGTCATCAATACCACCCAGAGAAGGAAAAGAAGAGACTCATTATCTGGGGAAGGAATCAAATAACTCTTTCTCAAATTACAATAACAATGGCAAATCGTCTTTTGTTACCCCTTGCACTAAAACTTTTAATGTAATCTCTCCTTGTTCTCAAGAACAAAGTGGAGTGGGTGTGCATTGTCAAGTGCCTTACTTGGAAGAAATGGCAGATTGTGGGGGATCCAACCAATTAATGGGTCAAAGGAGGTGTAATCCAAATGCAAATGACGGCAATGAAACTCAGACGGCATTATTGGAAGGAAGGGAGCGAAGTCGGAGTGAAAGTGAGTTTGAGTCTGCTGAGACTGCTGTCGAATTTGATAGCATTGTATTGGCATATGCCATTGTGCACTCGCCAGAACTATTAGGGAGTGGTTTGGATTCAAATAGGGAAAATAGCACAACCTTGACTTTACAGCAGGATAGGAATGTTAAGCAGTCAAATGTTGTTGCTGGTGGACAAAAAAATGTTGTAAACACTGATGATGTTGTTGCTGGCCATAAAGTTTTTTTTGCTTCACCTTCTCATGCCACCATACATGCTAATGTTAATAACTCAAATGGTAATAATTCAATCGAAGCCAGTGAGACCAATGGAAGTAATAAAAACGCAAAAATTTCATTATTGGATGATGATGATGATGATAGAGAGCAGAAAGGTTTTGGGTTTTATCCCAGTCCACACGATGAGCATCTATCCCATGCTAGCCCTAATAATAATGCTGTTCAACTGGGATCACAAAACGAGGCAGTGGGCCAGCACATTGGAATGAAACCTTCAAGATCAGTTAACTCTGACAACTCGTCAAGTACGGATCGTGTCCATTATACTTATGACCACTCTTGTGACAATGTGAACGTGAAGGAGGAAATAAGTGTGAGACAACAAGTGCACAATTCCTCACATCATAAAAATCATCCACATCATCATCATAATAATCATCTCAAAGAAGAAGAGGAATTGGGAAACAACTCTGGTAAAACAGACCAGTCTATTTTAGGGCAGTCTAATTTTGGATTTTTTGGACGTACTTCCCACATTGCATCTTTAAATACAAACGTAGACCCCAAATCTGTGTTGTTGAGTTGTTCCGTTACTGAATCATCTGAATTAGCATCATCCTACGGATTCCCATACTATCCTTCTTCTTCTTTTTCATCTCAACAGTCGGAAGGGGACAAGAAGAAGGGAACGGAAATACAAAATATTAGTGATGGTAGTAGTAGGGATAGAGGGTATTTGCATCTGGAAGATATCAATGGAGTAGAAGCCAGTATCCCCTTGGGTGTATATTCAGCCACAGTCTTGGCACTAGCACCCTCCATTCCTTCAAAGCATCTCGTTTTTCTCAATGAAAGGGAGTCGGCATTCATAGGAGCCGATGATAAAAAGTTTCATACAACAGAAAGATTTGAAGAAAAACGGCAGACTAATCCTCCTAATGGAGCAGTCACAGAGTTAACAACAAATACTTCATACCCTGATATATTGGCTGTTAAACAAACACATTCAGAAAAAGGAAGTGAGGGTGACATTGGCCATACGGGCTCAGGGCTCAGGATGGAAATTGACACTAAAGATGCTCCCATTGGGAGTGGTGATAGACGAAGTGCAAGTCCCTCGACAGCAGGAGGAGTACCAATTAAGACGAAAACATACGGACCCCGAAACCAAGTTGAAGTTGTTCTTGTCAGTTCCCGAACTCCTAGTCCTGCTCCAGTCCAAATCCAAGGAGCAAGTCTCAGCTCCAGTCTTAAACAAAATCAACAAAATCAACCCTCATCCATTGTAGGAGAAGAAGGAAACGAGCAAAATTGTCCGGTGAAAGTTCCCAGAACGCGTGTGCATTTTAGTCCAGTCGTATCTGAAATCAGCTGGAGAGAAAGTTATATCGATCAAGGATCAGAATTTTCTGGTTCCTCGGAAGACATTTCTTCTAATCAGACAGCAACTAAGTTATATGAGAGTGATAACAAGAGTGGGGAAAGTGGAGACAGTTGTTTAGTGAGACCATTGCAAGTGTTTGACTTTAAAGAAATAATGGATAGCACTCAGACACAAAGTGGTGGAGAAAGTTGTCAATCTTCATCTCCAAAACCCGGACCGGTTCTAGTGGAAAAAGTCCAAATGCGTTCATCCTTCCTTCAAGGCGGAGATTATGATGACGACGAAGAAGATGATGATGAGTTGGAGAGAAAGTTGACATTGGCTGCTACTAATTCTGTGGACGAGCACCAAAATTATCTGGATGATGACAATAAAGAAGAGATTCAATTCAGATCGGGTATTAGCAATAATAAGGCTGATAATAACGGGTATCTTGACTTGTATGAAGATGTTAATGTGGAAATTGAGACACGTAATAAGAATCATAGTAATGGCTCCACTACCTTATCAATGGTTCCTGACCTGTTGAGTCAATGTGAAAATGTACAAACACACATTGATGTTTGTATTGAGCAAACCGAGTCACAAAATAAACCCACAACACCAACAAATAATAAGCCCCCACTCAAACCAAAGCCAACAAGAAAGTCAATGTCTCCGGCTCCTTCAATGAAACAAACAACTTCGTCTGAAATACCACCCCCACCCATGATTACTAGAGATCAACAACAACCAGCTCAACAGCAGCAGCAGATATTTCCTAAAATGTTTGCAGAGGATTTGAATGGGGGTGGCACTTTTAGTAAACTGGGGAGTAGCAAAAGTGACAGCAAAAGCAATTCATCATCCTCATTAAATAGGGGGAAAAAGTCATCATCCAAAACCTTTAGTTTGGGTTCGGGAATTAAAAAACCGGCAGAGAACACGAAAGAGAAGGATAACAAGGAACATAAAGATAAGGAGACTGATGCATTGACCAAGACTAAAGGGAGTAAACCTGGATTTTTTGAACGTCTTTCCAAAATAAGACTCAGTGGAAGTAAACCGAAAAAACAAAAAGTCCATCCAAAGATGGACGAGTTAGAACAGCAACAACAGCAGAGAACAACTCAAAATCGGAATGGAAATTCTTCCAGCAATGGAAAAGGAGCTACACAACCAATTCTTAAAAAGACTTCAGCCATTTCCAACACTGTGCCATTACCAAAAAGCTACACACCCACTGACTATAATAATGAGCAAGAGCCGGAAGTTGACGCTTCCCATCAAGCCTTTGATAACATTCTTGAAGAGATTGCTGGTATAAAGAAAATTCAAATGCGAATGGACAAATCACAAAGTCAAAGTTCCACACCCACTCCCCCACCTCAAAAAGAAATGCGAAGCTTTGCCAAACGGAAACAGTTTTACAATAATGCAGCAGAATCATCAAGTCCATCTCCACCCGTGAGTCCAAAGGGAAAAAGTTTTTCTGACTTTGACAAGAAATTAAGTCAGTTTAAAGAGCAAGCTGCAAAGAACAAAGTTGTTTTTTCCAAATCCCATCCAGACTTGGAACTGATTGAAGATATGGTGAGACAACAGTCACTATCAACACCCGAACCCCAGCAAATAAAGACTTTGGGGGCAAATGAGACAAATGTCCAGAAGCAGAGTAAATCTCAATCTCCCAAGAAATCTCCTAAAAAATCGCCAATGTCAGAAACAGGACAGAAAAATGAGAGAGAGTGGTATAAGCTACTCAAGTCCGCAGCAGAAAAATACTATTTCAGAGGATCCAGTAGCAAAGATAAGAATATTTTGGGAACGAAAGTTTCCACTGGGATTGTGGAAACTGATTTGGATACCGGTAATAAACAATTATAAGTACACAATTTGTCATTAAATTTGTCATCCTATCTCTAATATCTACATAATCTCTCTAATGATCTGTAATCCTATAAATAGAGTCATGCAAAGTTCTTTGTTGTTGTTATTATTGTATAGAATAGTCAAATGTTGTAGGATGCAAAATGTCAACACAGATTTTGCAAAGTTTTTGTTGTAGTGGTTAATTTGCTACATCCTTTCCCAAAACATCCTCTTGTACAATTCCAGCAACATCAGTTTAAATTATTTCCCGAAACATATAAAAGGCAATACCTACCTAATGAACACTGCTTTGGCTGTGGAGTAACACGACACATGCTGATTAATTGGATTTCCTTGAATTCAAATGAGGATTCAAATACACCTACACATTTACAAGTTCTAATCATAATAAGATCATGGTAGAATTCTCCATCCTGTTGAAAATTTAGCATCGTCATTATTTTATATGTGTCCCTCTATCAGTTGCTATTGTCGTTTAGTACAGGGTCGTGTGCTTTAATTTCCATATCATTCCACAAAGTTGGTCAGTGAAGTTGTTTATTCGTATGTAAATTAAAGACTAGTATTATGCTCTCAGCTTGAAATTAATGGGATGATAATCAATTCGACATTCAATGACAATATCCATACATTGAAGTGAGGAATATCATATGTACATTTGTCCACTAAATATATCATGAATTCTCTCATTGTTAGCAGTAATCCTCCAGAATCAAAGGCTATATAATATAATATAATGTAAAAGTAAACTGCTGCAGTAAATTCACTGTCCAAATGAAGACATGAAAACATAATTAAATTATTTATACAGTACTGTGTACTTTGTTGGCTGCTCTATTCTGCTTTATGTAGATGAGACAGGAAAAATTGTTGGCTTTAAAATGTTGATAATAGTTGAGATATAATGCAGAGATACTAACAAGTGACGTAATATAACAAGGTCATTCAATAAGTGTAACTCTTTTGAAACAGTTTGTTTAATAAGGCAATATTTTGAGTACTTTGAGAGCTCGTTCTTCAGAATCAACGTTTCTGTATATTTGTAATACACTTATTGAACTGCTCTTACAACTTAAGAACTATGGACAATGTGAAATCGACATATTCTATAATACCTTAACATGCAAAATTTTTATTAATTTATAGCAGTTAAATTTCCAAATTTTCCAAATCCAAAACTGTTTTCAAAATTGTTTTCTTTTTTTTGGCTATTAAGCATACTAAAAATTAATTGAAAGTTGGGTTAATTGATATTAACCCCAGAGGCAAGTTGAGATTAAAGTTTTAACATGTACTAGTTATCATATGAGGAGATTATATTTATATACTTATCAACACGGCAATGAGCTATTTACAAAGACTGTAATAAATTCACCGTCATCTGCTTATGTAATTGAATGATGGAAACTACATATTAAGAGTACTTTACATGGTGGATGAACAAATCATTTCAAGTTTTGGGCAGCCAGTGCAAGTGAATGGATGTTTTGCTTAGATGCTTGAAAACTTCAACTGCTTCTATTTTTGGAGCTATTACAAGGCTGACATAAGGTCCATCGGTATTTACTTTTTCTCTTTATTTTCCTTTTTGCTCAATATGTGTAGAAACTTTTGTTTCAGCCAGAGTCAAGAGAGAAACAATGAATTAAGCCATTTTGTCGGCAAATTTAAAAGAGTGAAAGAGAGTTTTATGAACCAATTTCAGTGTTTTATGTCCATTGAGATCAATTTACGTTAATTTAGGATGGCAGTTTTATATTTTTGGTTAACGCCTTACAAGACTATGTACATATACATGTATATGTATGTATTAAAATGAATCTGTTTAGCTGGCTTTACCGATTTGAACGAGCTAGGAATTGTTTGTGTTTAAAGCATACATATAAAATGCATTTGCAATTGTTTAAATTAACTGTTTGCCTTGTTTCAGTTTCAATATGTTCCAGGCAGCGAAAAAGATATTCTTAAGTGCATGTCGATCAAAGAGACAAATGGAGGTGTTATGTTTGTAAACGTACAAAGGATGTGTGACATATTTGTGAACCAAAGTCTGTGGTAAAAGTAGATGGAGTCTTTTGTAAAAAGAAATTGAGAGTCTAAATTTGAGATTGTCTTCAAAGTACTTGAAACAGTTGAAACAGGCAATTGTACAACTATAGGATGTGCTCAAATCTCATGAATTATTAAATTCTTTCCAGTGTTAGATTATTAGTCACTAATAATACGTATATTATATTTATGACTGAATTTTAATTATAACTGAGCCCAATTACACACGCATATTACCTAAAGATAACTACCTAACGTTATATCTTATATCCAATTGTTTGTTGCTGAAAATAGATCCCTATTTTACATACTAATGCATGCTCTGGCATTAAACATCTAAAATTTCTCTTATTGCAGTGGCATATTTATATCTACTAGGTGTTTTTTGTCAGCAGTATTTTCCAGTCATTTCTCTGTGTCTAAACTTCATCTTTGTTTATCCATCCGTTGCTGTAAATGATTTTAACACAAATTCTTGTAGCGTCTGCTCTGCGAATGAAGGCAGAAGGTGACTTGTCTTCATTTATTTTATTCTGTCATGAAATGCATTTGCTTCCGGATGAAAAAAAACAAGCTATTTGCCCCACCTTGACTTGTTCTGTCATTTTGAGATTTTTTGTTAATTTCCAGGAGCAAGTCGGGAAATGTTGGATGCTGAGCTTGTGGAGCTGGATAAAAAAGTGCCTTTGTATACATCATCCACATCCGAAATTCCATCGTACACTTCGTCAGCCCCCATCACGACCATTGCCTCTTCTCCGTCTGCCAAGGCCCGGAGTCTCACAAACCTCTCCACTCGGATTTGCGGTAAAGGGCTTACGCACAAGGGCTTACATCACAAAGGCTTACGCACAAAGGCTTATATCACAAAGGCTT